>JAKCPI010021957.1:0-11719 GCA_023213315.1 Euborellia annulipes | reverse complement strand
TTAAACAGAAAAATGAATGATTTTGCCATCATAATCTTTAAAAATAAGAGATCCCGCCTTTTGAGCTAGAGGTTACGAGTTCACTCTCCGCCCGATGAAATTTTTCTAAATTATATTGGCTACTAATTAATTTAGTCGGAATGCAAATAGTCTTAGATACCAAAAAAGATTTTAGAAAAAACAAAAGACTATGGAATAATTTTTTAACTTAAGCTTCGTGGAATGTATTTATTTAATCATACAAAATTTTTGAAATTGAATTTTCATTGAAGGTATTTATTTTTCTTCTCCGAATAGTAAAATATTTTTTTTATAAAAACCCTTTTAAAAGACGTACATTAAGAAAATTATATCATTTTTTGGGAATTGTGGAATATCATTAGGTTTTTATTATTTTGACACACGCGAGAGATTTTCCAATTAACCACCCACTACTGATCTAAAGAATAATCAAGTCAAATTAGCTCATAAAAAATCAACTCATCTTTCGCTATTTCTATTAAAATTTGGTAAATTACTTTTAAAATAGGATAAATATAAAACAAATGAAATGGGTCGAAGGTTTAAAAAACGAACTCTCATAATTATTAAATAAATGAAAATCGAATTTCTAAAATTTATAAGAGCTCATTTATTGTTATTTTGATGGATATAAGTAAATAGCAGCATTGAATGGTATCAAGCGCGAAGGGGGGGGGGGGTATAGTAAAATTGTAGGCATACTTAATTTAAAATATCCTCCAACCCCAAAAGCAATCTTAGAACATTTTTACTTTCTCTTACCTATGTATATATGTAATATATATATAGAGAGAAAGTATTGGATTCATGTCAAAAATTCGATGTCGAGATTTTGATGGATCTTCACGTTTTGAGGTCCCCTGAATCCAAAAAAGTGGTTTTCGCGACATGGTCTGTCTGTGTGTGGGTGGGTGGGTGTGTGGGTGTGTGGGTGTGTGTGTGTGTGTGTGTTCAATTTTAAGCATGAAGGAATTGAGCTATGAGGTTGAAATTTTATATTTAAGTTAAACACCCCCCGGGACCGGAAAAATAAGCTTTTAATCAAAATCGGCCAAAGAGTACTAGTACTTTACTGATGTACTTTTTCAGTTTTTTTCGATTTTCTCAAAATTTGCTCCAACGATTTTTTTTAAAATTCAAAAATCAATTATTTTTTAGATGCTCTTTAAAATGTATATTCTCATTTTGCGATTGAAATCTTCTGAAGACCACTTTACTCTTGTATTTCATAGGGAAGGATAGGAGAAATGGTTGCCATGGTAACAAAATATAAATATTTTCCCATACTTATAAATTTTACATCTTGAATTCAATTGTACCCTACTGTTGGAAACTAAATACATGTCGACACGAAAAATCTGGTGTGACAAGCACAGTGCACAACTTTCGATTACCGAAGGTAAGTGAAAGTTGTGTGCTGTGCGCCAGTCACACCAGATTTTTTTATACTTTTCAATTAAATTTAGCAATTGCTCCAATTTCAAAAAGAAAATTAAATACAGTAAGATAATTTACCTTTTCGCTCTCTCTCACTCTATCTATCCCTCTTTTTTAAATTATTAAATTTTAGAAAGGTAAAAAAAAAAACGAGAAGAAATTATTGATGAAATGGTTTTTCGCTTGATTTGAACACTAATTGGACTCCCTTGATTATTTTTAATCTTTATAATTTTATATAAAATTACTTTATAAAACGTAGCTACTAATTATTTATAACCTAAATTTTCTTATAATCTATCTGGCCCAAATTTTAATTTTTGTATCAGAGGTGTGTAATAATAATTAACCATTGAAAATATAGACGAGTCTACTAGCAGTTTCAAATTATTTGAACAACCTTCAGCTAAAAGAAAAAATAACCGCGTGTAGAAAAATATAAAAATCTGGTGTGACTGGCGCACAGCACACAACTTTCTCTTACCCTTCGGTAAGAGAAAGTTGCGCACTGTGCTGGTCACACCAGATTTTTTGTGTCGAGATATATTTAGTTTCCGATAGCACCTTAGTTACAAACTTGGATTTTAAATGTTGACTGCTTGAAATAAACTATGGTTATTTTTAAAAATTTTAATCTCATATTTGGACATTTTATACACAATAGAGAATCGTAAATAAATACAAAATTTCATAAGAATTGGAAAAAAAAATTTTAAATGCCTAAAAAGTTTCAAAGGGGACCCCCTTTTGAATCGAAATTAACATAAAAATCCCTATAGGAAATTAACATTAGGCCTATGAGAGAAGGCGGAGAGACAGGCGATAATGTTTGCAAGTGAGAGAGAGAGATATATATATGTTTTCTCCTAAGCAATTAAAGACACAAATAAATGGGAA
Organism: Euborellia annulipes; assembly: GCA_023213315.1. NCBI lineage: Eukaryota > Metazoa > Arthropoda > Insecta > Dermaptera > Anisolabididae > Euborellia > Euborellia annulipes. The sequence continues at coordinate 9,364 of JAKCPI010021957.1, read as the reverse complement.
TTTAAATAATAATTGATTTTTAATCTAATAAAAAGAAAAAGATTTAAATTCCGTTACCATGGCAACCATTTCTATCTTTCCTATGAAGAACAAGAGTAAAGTGGTCTCCAGAAGATTTCAACGGCAAAATGAGAATATACATTTTAAAGAGCATCTAAAAAATAATTGATTTTTGAATTTTAAAAAAAATCCTTGGAGGGAATTTTGAGAAAATCGAAAAAAACTGAAAAAGTACATCAGTAAAGTACTAGTACTTTTTGGCCGATTTTGTTCAAAAGCTTATTTTGAGCGTGTGGGAAGGTACCTAAGTTAAATATAAAATTTCAATCCGGTAGCTCAATTCCTTCATGCTAAAAGAACAAGAGTAAAGTGGTCTCCAGAAGATTTCAACGGCAAAATGAGAATATACATTTTAAAGAGCATCTAAAAAATAATTGATTTTTGAATTTTAAAAAAAATCCTTGGAGGGAATTTTGAGAAAATCGAAAAAAACTGAAAAAGTACATCAGTAAAGTACTAGTACTTTTTGGCCGATTTTGTTCAAAAGCTTATTTTGAGCGTGTGGGAAGGTACCTAAGTTAAATATAAAATTTCAATCCGGTAGCTCAATTCCTTCATGCTAAAAGAACAAGAGTAAAGTGGTCTCCAGAAGATTTCAACGGCAAAATGAGAATATACATTTTAAAGAGCATCTAAAAAATAATTGATTTTTGAATTTTAAAAAAAATCCTTGGAGGGAATTTTGAGAAAATCGAAAAAAACTGAAAAAGTACATCAGTAAAGTACTAGTACTTTTTGGCCGATTTTGTTCAAAAGCTTATTTTGAGCGTGTGGGAAGGTACCTAAGTTAAATATAAAATTTCAAACCGGTAGCTCAATTCCTTCATGCTAAAAATCTGTCCACACATACATACATACATACACACACACAGACCAATTTGCGGGACCCACTTTTTTGGACTCAGGGGACCTCAAAACATGTATATCCATCAAAATCTCGACATCGAATTTTTGACATGATCGCAATACTTTCTCTCTCTATATATTTCATATATAGGCTAAGAGAAAGTAATAATTGATTTTTGAATTTTAAAAAAAATCCTTGGAGGGAATTTTGAGAAAATCGAAAAAAACTGAAAAAGTACATCAGTAAAGTACTAGTACTTTTTGGCCGATTTTGTTCAAAAGCTTATTTTGAGCGTGTGGGAAGGTACCTAAGTTAAATATAAAATTTCAATCCGGTAGCTCAATTCCTTCATGCTAAAAATCTGTCCACACATACATACACACACACAGACCAATTTGCGGGAAGAGTAAAGTGGTCTTCAGAAGATTTCAACGGCAAAATGAGAATATACATTTTAAAGAGCATCTAAAAAATAATTGATTTTTGAATTTTAAAAAAAATCCTTGGAGGGAATTTTGAGAAAATCGAAAAAAACTGAAAAAGTACATCAGTAAAGTACTAGTACTTTTTGGCCGATTTTGTTCAAAAGCTTATTTTGAGCGTGTGGGAAGGTACCTAAGTTAAATATAAAATTTCAATCCGGTAGCTCAATTCCTTCATGCTAAAAGAACAAGAGTAAAGTGGTCTCCAGAAGATTTCAACGGCAAAATGAGAATATACATTTTAAAGAGCATCTAAAAAATAATTGATTTTTGAATTTTAAAAAAAATCCTTGGAGGGAATTTTGAGAAAATCGAAAAAAACTGAAAAAGTACATCAGTAAAGTACTAGTACTTTTTGGCCGATTTTGTTCAAAAGCTTATTTTGAGCGTGTGGGAAGGTACCTAAGTTAAATATAAAATTTCAATCCGGTAGCTCAATTCCTTCATGCTAAAAGAACAAGAGTAAAGTGGTCTTCAGAAGATTTCAACGGCAAAATGAGAATATACATTTTAAAGAGCATCTAAAAAATAGTTCATTTATGAATTTTAAAAAAAATCCTTGGAGGGAATTTTGAGAAAATCGAAAAAAACTGAAAAAGTACATCAGTAAAGTACTAGTACTTTTTGGCCGATTTTGTTCAAAAGCTTATTTTGAGCGTGTGGGAAGGTACCTAAGTTAAATATAAAATTTCAATCCGGTAGCTCAATTCCTTCATGTTAAAAATCTGTCCACACATACATACATACAAAGAATACATCGAATTTTTGACATGATCGCAATACTTTCTCTCTATATATATATTACATATATACATAGGTAAGAGAAAGTAAAAATTATCAATAGTCTATTTGCATTTCAGCTTTATGTCTTATTCCTTATGTGAAAAGGTCAAATAATGTACCAAGTGCGCAGCTCGGAACTAAGATCGCGAAGAAAGAAGAAGAATGTACCATATGGCTGGAATTTCCCTATAAATTAATAAATAAATATGGACCGTTTTAGAGAAGCTCTGAGGCGATTCATCGAATTTAGTTGTTTGGGTTGCCTAACATCCACAAAGTAAAAATTAACGATTGGAATAACCAATTGTAACTTTTTTGGATTGTACTGCGGGGAGGCCCACTTATTCTTCCAGAAAGAATCAACATTAATAGAAATCAGAGGAATATATAAGGAGGAGGCCCCCAACTCTCGACATTTCTCAAACGTATAGCTATTACTTTAAATTTCAAAAGTTTTTTTTTTTTTTGCCAATCTTATATGAGGCGAATTTATTTATTTTCGTTTGATAAAGAGCGCCGCATAAACAAAAGTATTGTTAGCAAAAGAGCATGTCAAAAATAATGGATTTATGAATTTTAAACAAAATCATTGGAGTGTATTTTGGGAAAACCAAAAAAAAAAAAAAAAAAAAAAAAAAAAAAAAAAAAAAAAACTGAAAAAGTACATCAGTAGGGTACTAGTACTTTTTGGCCGATTTTGTTCAAAAGCTTATTATCCCCACTTGGAGGGAGGGAGGGGGGGGGTGCTTAACTTAAATATTAAATTTCAACCTCGTAGCTCTCTTAATACTGAGATATATTGTTCACAGACAGACCATGTGGTGAAAACCACTTTTTTTTGGATTCAGGGGACCTTAAAATGTGAAGATCTATCAAAATCTCAACACCGAATTTTTGGCATGAATCCAATATTATATATTTCATATATAGGGCAAGAGAAATTTAAAAGAAATATACTTATGAATAAGTTTTTTTTTTTTTTTTTTTGTTCAATATTTAAAAAAATAAATATTATTACATTTCGTTTAGCACAGTCGGACTGACATTGTCTAAATAAATTTCCGTTTCTCATCGTTTTCCCCCAACTAGAAAATAAAAGAAGATAGTAAGAGATCGACACTAAAAGAGCAGCACCTCGGGTAAACATCCCAAATAGAAATCATATAAAGAGAGGGAAAGAGATGGTGTGTGAAAAAGATGAGCTGGCTGATCGTTCATTTCCCCTTGGATGGTTGCAATCGACAAATGGAAGGCGCTTTCGTTGCCACTTTGACCCCCTAACAATTGTTATTCTTTTATAGCCTCGGAGCTTTTCGCTCTTCGCTTTTGTCATTCCGACAATTTCGCCCATTCTTTGCTCCACTTGCTTACATTAACTACAAATGCTTACAGGGCACATTTAAATGGCCTCTCTTTTTTTTTTTCTTTCGTGATTTTATTTATTTATTCTTAAATCCCCTTTTCTTAAAAAACTAAAAAAGAATTAACCTCTTTTCTAGAAATTTATGCTGGAAATATGAATAGGAAATAAATGAATAATAGTAAAATATTGAAATTTTATATTCAATTTAGGCACCCCCCTGAGGCGTGAAATCAAAATCGGTCCAAAAGTACTAGTACTTTACTGATGCACTTTACAGTTTTTTTTTTTTTTTTTTTGATTTTCCCAAAATTCTCTCCAACGATTTTGATTAAAATTCACAAATCAATTATTTTTTAGATGCTCTTTAAAAATGTATTTTCTCATTTTGCCCTTGAAATCTTATGAAGATCGCTTTACTCTTGTACTTCATATGTAAAGATAGCAGAAATGGTTGCCATGGTAACAAAATATAAATATCTTTCTGATATTAAATTTTACAACAAATTTTACATAGAAAAGTAGTTAGTTTTTGAAGTTGCTATTTTCCCCATAAGAAATATAAGGAGAGAATAGTCAAATCGATAATTTACGCACTTATGGGCTTTCTGACGATAACATGAAAGGAAAATCGAGAGTCCTCAGCAGGGGACAAATATATCTGTGAGGTTAGGAGAAAACAAAAAAAATGCGCCAGAGGCGGGCTGCGCGACTAGTTTATTAAAAAAATGAGAGTAAAAATATTAATTTGATTTTGACAAGAAAATAATAATAGACTTATAATAAGAAGCTAAGCCTCCTAAGGTAAAAAAATTGAAATTTATAGACTTAAATTAGAAAAATTAAAATTAATTTAAAAGATCAAAAAATTCAAAAAATTTTTTTTCCCTTTTCTCTTTATTAAAAGTTTAAATAAAATAAATGAAAAATAAGAAGGCGAGTCTATTCGAAAGAATAATAAATACCTCACTTCCATCTCACTTAACTAAATTACAATAATTAAAATAAATTATTTCTTAGAACGATTATATCACGACATCAAGCTAATTGCTTGTATATTTGCAAAAGAAGATGGTAAAAATACAAACGGATAATACGTATTACATTAATTAACTAAAAACTTTTGATGAACTCAAAAAGGGCGGCAACCCCTTGCTAAATAAAATTGTACAATTTTTTTTTAGTAAAATTTTCTTGCTTTCATTTGAAAAAAAAAATGTATTTCTTCACGAAAATGAAACAAGAACAGAGATTATAAGACATTAATATACAGTAGAATAAGGAATCAAATTTTGAGACATGCTAGATTCTTGTTTGTTCTATGATCAAAGAAAAATGTAAAAATATTGACCAGATGATAATCGAGAACGTAAAGCCTGCCCCTTATCATGTATATTTTTGTGAGTTTTTATTTATTTGTAAGCAGAAAATTATATTTGCCTGGGTGGATTTAGAAACAGATTAGAGCAACAGCCACCAGGATCGTTGCAGTGAAGCAATGCCAAGCATAGCAGAAGAGGTGAGTGTCGTTTAGAACAGGGGTGGCCAACCCCAATGATCTTGCAGGTCACTTTGGAAATGCATCATAACTCCGCGAACAGCATATAAAATTATATAACTTATCCCCATATTAGATTTCGACTCACTAATGACATTTTTTGGGGTGAAAAAAATAAAATATATTTTGTAAAAGTGTGATGAACCTCTCGGACTGCGGATTGGTACTACTGGATTAGAACGTCTTCATGTTACCATCGATACTATATTAAATTTAATAAACATATTTACCATAAACCCCTAAATGGACGATGTTATGCATAAAGGAACCTATGCCATTATGATCGAAATTGAGATAAGACCGCCATCTAGTAGGGAAAAAGATGATCTACCTCTTTATTTAAATCACAAAGCTATAACTCCATGCACTTTTTTTTCTATAAAACAAGAAAAAAATTCATTGCCATTGGGTTTGTTGACAAGTGTGCAAATGAAATGCCCATTGAAGTAACTAGAAAATTTGACTGGAGGGGACCATGTGACCAACCATCCTCGCTGGAGGGGTCATGGGACTAGCCAGGAGCCTGGAAGGCCCCACATTGACTCAATTTTTCTTGGAACGAGGAGCCTTCTGGGGGAGAGCATGTGCCTTTTTTTTGGGAGGGGGGGCCTGGCCCCCGGGGACCCCCCTAGTTACACCCATGGAAATGCCCCTTTTCTCAGATTTAGGTTAATGGCGCTTGGTTCCTTCGTGTATAACATCGTCCAAATGGTCCTCAGCAGCCGAGAGGAAAAGCCAACCACTCCCACCCCAGGTGCCTCAAGTGCTAGTAATATGAATTCAAATTAATGGACTAATTCATCCCCTTCCCTCTTTGCTACGCCGCTGTTAAGGATCAAAAATTTTTCATATTCAGTAAATCTGGTTAATTTACTTTCACGAGATAAGTGACATATTTATTATAGTAGGCTACTATAAAAAGTCAACTTGATTATGACAAATGTTTCTATGCCGTCATAGAACAGAACAATTTCCAACTAATTACTTTTTATCAATTTGGAAATTTTGCAATCGTTTATCAGATCAAAAGATTCTTCTGAAGATCAGTTACACTCAATAAAAGGGAGAGGGGGGGGGGTTTCCTAATAGATTTAAATGGTAATAGATTTATCCCTTGTCACGTCAGTCAGTCAGTCAGTCGAGTTCAGAAAGTTGACTTGAACTTCTTTTCGCCAATTGTCGAACTCCAATTAGACGGGATGCCAACTTTTTTTCTCCGAACTCCAATTAGTCCAATTGCTTTAAATTACGTCGGCCAACCGGCATGGAAATGCCATAAAGACAGCCAATTGCCAATCGACCGCTTTTTATTTATTGTATTCCCCCCCCCCCCTTTCTCTTTCATTTTCATTTTGTTTATTAAAAACCTAAAAAAAAATGTTAGGATAATTAATTCCATAGTTCTTCATAAAACAGTAAGTTCAGTTTTCTTTCAAGTCGATAAAATAAATGAGTTGGGCCTAATAAAAGACAATTTGAAACATAGGCGTAGCCACGGGGGGGGTTTTGGGGGTTCAAACCCCCCATTGGACCCAAGCCATGACTAGATATTTAAGCTCTATAATACAAAATACTTTTTTTTCTCTATATATTAATATTTCATATATAGGGTAAGAGAAAGCAAAATATAATTTTTTTCTTTCTCTAGCTTAAAAAAAAAAAAAAAATTAAATAAAACACAAAAAATTCAAGAAAATTCAGAATTTTCCCATTGAAAAGAATTGATTTTTGTTATGCTTTATAAAAAATCTGGTGTGACTGGCGCACAGCACACAACTTTCTCTTACCCTTCGGTAAGAGAAAGTTGTGCACCGTGCTGGTCACACCAGATTTTTTGTGTCGAGATATATTTAGTTTCCGATAGCACCTTAGTTTCAAACTTGCATTTTAAATGTTGACTGCTTCAAATAAACTATGGTTATTTTTCAAAATTTTAATCTCATATTTGGACATTTTATACACAATATAGAATCGTAAATAAATACAAAATTTCATAAGAATTGGAAAAAAAAATTTAAAATGCGTAAAAAGTTCCAAAGGGGACCCCCTTTTGAATCGAAATTAACATACAAATCCCTATAGGAAATTAACATTAGGCCTATGAGAGAAGGCGGAGAGACAGGCGATAATGTTTGCAAGTGAGAGATATATATATATATGTTTCCTTGGAAACAATTAAAACAGAAATAAAAAAAAAAAATGGGAATTTAAATAATAATTGATTTTTAATCTAATAAAAAGAAAAAGATTTAAATTCCGTTACCATGGCAACCAGTTCTATCTTTCCTATGAAGAACAAGAGTAAAGTGGTCTTCAGAAGATTTCAACGGCAAAATGAGAATATACATTTTAAAGAGCATCTAAAAAATAGTTCATTTATGAATTTTAAAAAAATCCTTGGAGGGAATTTTGAGAAAATCGAAAAAAACTGAAAAAGTACATCAGTAAAGTACTAGTACTTTTTGGCCGATTTTGTTCAAAAGCTTATTTTGAGATTCTTCAAAGGTACCTAAGTTAAATATAAAATTTCAATCCGCTAGCTCAACTCCTTCATGCTTAAAATCTGTCCACACATACAGACACACACACACACATACATACACAGAAGAACAAGAGTAAAGTGGTCTTCAGAAGATTTCAACGGCAAAATGAGAATATACATTTTAAAGAGCATCTAAAAAATAGTTCATTTATGAATTTTAAAAAAAATCCTTGGAGGGAATTTTGAGAAAATCGAAAAAAACTGAAAAAGTACATCAGTAAAGTACTAGTACTTTTTGGCCGATTTTGTTCAAAAGCTTATTTTGAGATTCTTCAAAGGTACCTAAGTTAAATATAAAATTTCAATCCGCTAGCTCAACTCCTTCATGCTTAAAATCTGTCCACACATACAGACACACACACACACATACATACACACACACACACAGACCAATTTGCGGGACCCACTTTTTTTGGACTCAGGGGACCTCAAAACATGTATATCCATCAAAATCTCGACATCGAATTTTTGACATGATCGCAATACTTTCTCTCTCTATATATATTAACATATATAGAGGTAAGAGAAAGTAAAAATTAAAGCCACTTAAAATTGATTAAATCTCGCAAATGAAAAATAATAAAAATTATTATATAAATAAATTTTTTATTTTTTTTCTAAGAGGTCTGACAAGTGAGATAGGAGTCTGGTCAAGAGAAACACAAAGCGACACCCCAGTATCTTAGGCCCATATACATAAAATTAAGAGATTTGCATTATTTATTGCCTGATACGAGTTGATTGAAAAATTGCGGCACTTAATTAAGAAAGGGCGGGCCCGAGCCACCTCGAGGGGGGTCCAGGGGGGGGGGCGAAGCGAAGGTGGGGTAAGTGGCTAGTCATACATTTCATGAGACGCCCTATACTGCCCTATTAGTCGGGGTGGGGAGAAATAATCCTAAACCCCCCCATCAAAAATTTCTGGCTACGCCTATGATTTGAAATATTACAAGGTGGATGTTAATAATAACTAAAGGGAGTCCTGGAGGTTGAAAATTGCCTGATTAGGTGCCCACCGAAGACGGTCAATGCAGCTAGTTAAGTTTAACAAGTAAATGAAAAAATCTGGTGTGACTGGCGCACAGCACACAACTTTCTCTTACCTTCGGTAATCGAAAGTTGTGTACTGCGCTTGTCACACCAGATTTTTTGTGTCGACATGTATTTAGTTCCCGGCAGTAAGGAATATTTGAATTCAGATGTAAAATTTATAGGTATGGGAAAATATTTATATTTTGTTACCATGGCAACCATTTCTCCTATCTTTCCTATGAAGCACAAGAGTAAAGTGTGCTTCAAACAATTTTGAGGGCAAAACGAGAATATACATTTGAAAGAGCATCTAAAAAATAATTGATTTTTGAATTTTAATCAAAATCGTTAGAGCGAATTTTGAGAAAATCGAAAAAAACTGAAAAAGTACATCAGTAAAGTACTAGTACTCTTTGGCCGATTTTGATTAAAAGCTTATTTTTCCGGTCCCGGGGGGTGTTTAACTTAAATATAAAATTTCAGCCTCATAACTTAATTCCTTCATGTTTAAAATTTGACACACACCCACACACCCACCCACCCACCCACACACAGACAGACCATGTCGCGAAAACCACTTTTTTGGATTCAGGGGACCTCAAAACGTGAAGATCCATCAAAATCTCGACATCGAATTTTTGACATGAATCCAATACTTTCTCTCTATATATATATTACATATATACATAGGTAAGAGTAA
>JAKCPI010021956.1:0-12957 GCA_023213315.1 Euborellia annulipes | reverse complement strand
CCGAGTCGAAATCGAACGCCTGGTTTGAACCTTTTAGTCCTGAATTCCCTTGTTATTTGATGGGATGTTATTTATTTACAATTTTGTGAAAGCCTACTGATTCTACCAGGAGAATTAGAAGATTCAAACCAGTACTTGAACGCCTGGTTTGAACCTTTTAGTCCTGAATTCCTTTGTTATTTGATAGGATTAAAATTTGGTTAAAGCCTACTAAACCTACCAGGAGAATTAGAAGGTTCAAACCAGTATTTGAGTCAAAATTAAAAGCCTGGCTTGAGCCTACTGAGCCTGCCAGGAGAATTAGAAGGTTCAAACCAGTACTTGAACGCCTGGCTTGAACCTTGCAGTCTTCAATTGAGGACTAAAAGGTTCAAGCCAGGCGTTCGATTTTTAACTCGGGAAGTACTGGTTTGACCCTTCTAATCCTCTCGGGTAAAAATTAAAGACAGTGCGATCTCAGCGCCAAAGCTTTAATAGATGACCACCTTTCATTTCCTTTCATTCCCTTGGATATTTGGATTTATTATCGATAAAAAAAGAAGTAAGTTTTAACTTTTATTTTCATTTTTTTCATTAATTTTTCTTTATTATTATTAATTATTTTTATTTATTTAGGGGTCAACGTTATAAAAACAAGCCAAAACAAAATGATAAGGTTAGCTGTTATTTTTTTATTTTATTTATATATGTGTTATCTTATATTCTATTTAATTTTTTCAATTATATTCATTATAAATTTTAGTTGTAAAAACACATTGGCCTGAAGAAGCCACTTTAATTTTAATAAATGAATACAAGGAACATTGTTCATTCATGTCATTTTAGAAAGGTAAGAAGACAAATTAAAAAAGATTATAAATTTATAAAATTAATTTATATATTTTTCACATTTCCAGAGAACTAAAAGAAGTTCTTACTGAAAAGAAAAATATTTTTCCACATGTGATAGCTGATGGTATAGGCCTACATATACAGTCAAGACAAAAATTAATGTGATTTATTTTAGAAATGGAAACTTATTTTTACATCCATATTTTCTTTAAAACAATTTCAGTCGTGAATCTCCAGAAATGTTGAAATCGACACGAAGAGCAATTGGAATTTTTTAAAATTTTTTAAATATATGTTATCTTATTCTCAAATTAAAGAAAATTGATATTTAAACAAAAAATATAATTTCTTATTTAAAGATTAATTTGATTTTCCTTTTATTTAAGAATTTAATTGTAGCGAAATGAAGAGCAAAACGTGAAGTTCCATCAAAATCTCGACATCGAATTTTTGATATGAATCCAATAAACTTTCTCTCTATATATATATTACATATATAACATAGGTAAGAGAAAGTAAAAAATTTCGAATGTGGAGTGCCAAGTTGTATAAATTAGCAAAGAGGTATGCTTGTTTTTTGGCGTTGAGAAAAATAACTTTTAGAGTGTTTTCTTCAAATATTTCGATGGCATTTAATAGGACTTCTTCATCGGCGGTGAAGTGCTATTAAATGTCTTCGAAATACTGAAGAAAACACCTCTAAAGTTATTTTTCTCATTGCCAAAAACAAGCATACCTCTTTGCTAATCTAACAAATTATCAGAACTTTTTTGTCACTCTGTATATATGTATATAAACAAATTTTAAATGAGAATTTATAGGCTAAACTAGGAGTTCCAGCATTCAATACTGCTGGTCGTAATAGTAGATCTGGTAGACTTAAACTAGTATTTCGAATACCTGGTCTGAGTCTAAACATGTCAAAAAGGGACATAAGTAGACTTTTTAGAACCAAACCAGACTATCAAATTCCCATAGAAACCATGCTTTCAAATCCTAGTTTGATTCTGTTAAGTCTACTTAGACAACAATTAGATTCTGAGGTTTTGTAGACTCAAACCAGGCGTTCGATTTTCGACTCGGGTGCTTAGACAGAAAAATGAATGATTTTGCCATCATAATCTTTAAAAATAAGAGATCCCGCCTTTTGAGCTAGAGGTTACGAGTTCACTCTCCGCCCGATGAAATTTTTCTAAATTATATTGGCTACTAATTAATTTAGTCGGAATGCAAATGGTCTTAGATACCAAAAAAGATTTTAGAAAAAACAAAAGACTATGGAATAATTTTTTAACTTAAGCTTCGTGGAATGTATTTATTTAATCATACAAAATTTTTGAAATTGAATTTTCATTGAAGGTATTTATTTTTCTTCTCCGAGTAGTAAAATATTTTTTTTATAAAAACCCTTTTAAAAGACGTACATTAAGAAAATTATATCATTTTTTGGGAATTGTGGAATATCATTAGGTTTTTATTATTTTGACACACGCGAGAGATTTTCCAATTAACCACCCACTACTGATCTAAAGAATAATCAAGTCAAATTAGCTCATAAAAAATCAACTCATCTTTCGCTATTTCTATTAAAATTTGGTAAATTACTTTTAAAATAGGATAAATATAAAACAAATGAAATGGGTCGAAGGTTTAAAAAACGAACTCTCATAATTATTAAATAAATGAAAATCGAATTTCTAAAATTTATAAGAGCTCATTTATTGTTATTTTGATGGATATAAGTAAATAGCAGCATTGAATGGTATCAAGCGCGAAGGGGGGGGGGGGGTATAGTAAAATTGTAGGCATACTTAATTTAAAATATCCTCCAACCCCAAAAGCAATCTTAGAACATTTTTTTTATACTTTTCAATTAAATTTAGCAATTGCTCCAATTTCAAAAAGAAAATTAAATACAGTAAGATAATTTACCTTTTCGCTCTCTCTCACTCTATCTATCCCTCTTTTTTAAATTATTAAATTTTAGAAAGGTAAAAAAAAAAAACGAGAAGAAATTATTGATGAAATGGTTTTTCGCTTGATTTGAACACTAATTGGACTCCCTTGATTATTTTTAATCTTTATAATTTTATATAAAATTACTTTATAAAACGTAGCTACTAATTATTTATAACCTAAATTTTCTTATAATCTATCTGGCCCAAATTTTAATTTTTGTATCAGAGGTGTGTAATAATAATTAACCATTGAAAATATAGACGAGTCTACTAGCAGTTTCAAATTATTTGAACAACCTTCAGCTAAAAGAAAAAATAACCGCGTGTAGAAAAATATAAAAATTATCAATAGTCAATTTGTATTTCAGCTTTATCTCTTATTCCTTATGTGAAAAGGTGAAATAATGTACCAAGTGCGCAGCTCGGAACTAAGATGGCAAAGAAAGAAGAAGAATGTACCATATGGCTGGAATTTCCCTAGAAATTAATAAATAAATATGGTCCGCTTTAAAGAAGCTCTGAGGCGATTCATCGAATTTAGTTGTTTTGGTTGCCTAACTTCCAGAAAGTAAAAATTAACGATTCGACCGAAAAAACATCCGATTGTAACTTTTTTGGATTGTACTGAGGGGATGCCCACTTCTTCCAGAAAGAACCAACATTAATAGAAATCAGAGGCGTATATAAGGAGGGAGGCCCCCAACCCTCGACATTTCTCAAATGTATAGCTATTACTCTAAATTTCAAAAGTTTTTTTTTTTTTTTTGCCTTTCTTATATGTGGTGAATTTATTTATTTTCGTTTGAGAAAGAGCGCCGCATAAACAAAAGTATTGTTAGTACAATAAAGAGCATGTTAAAAATAATGGATTTATGAATTTTAAACAAAATCGTTGGAGCGTATTTCGGGAAAATAAAAAAAAAACTGAAAAAGTACATCAGTAGGGTACTAGTACTTTTTGGCCGATTTTGTTCAAAAGCTTATTATCCCCACTTGGAGGGAGATAGGGGGGGGTGCTTAACTTAAATATTAAATTTCAACCTCTTAGCTCTCTTAATACTGAGATATATTGTTCACAGACAGACCATGTGGCGAAAACCACTTTTTTTTTTGGATACAGGGGACCTTAAAATGTGAAGATCTATCAAAATCTCAACACCGAATTTTTGACATGAATTCAATACTATATACCGGTATTTCATATATAGGGCAAGAAAAAGTTAAAAAGAAATATACTTATGAATAAGTATTACTTTCTCTTACCTATGTATATATGTAATATATATAGAGAGAGAAAGTATTGGATTCATGTCAAAAATTCGATGTCGAGATTTTGATGGATCTTCACGTTTTGAGGTCCCCTGAATCCAAAAGTGGTTTTCGCGACATGGTCTGTCTGTGGGTGGGTGGGTGGGTGTGTGTGTGGGTGGGTGTGTGTGTGGGTGGGTGGGTGGGTGTGTGTTCAATTTTAAGCATGAAGGAATTGAGCTATGAGGCTGAAATTTTATATTTAAGTTAAACACCCCCGGGACCGGAAAAATAAGCTTTTAATCAAAATCGGCCAAAGAGTACTAGTACTTTACTGATGTACTTTTTCAGTTTTTTTTGATTTTCTCAAAATTCGCTCTAACGATTTTGATTAAAATTCAAAAATCAATTATTTTTAGATGCTCTTTCAAATGTATATTCTCGTTTTGCCCTCAAAATTGTTTGAAGCACACTTTACTCTTGTGCTTCATAGGAAAGATAGGAAAAATGGTTGCCATGGTTACAAAATATAAATATTTTCCCATACTTATAAATTTTACATCTGAATTCAAATATTCCCTACTGCCGGGAACTAAATACATGTCGACACAAAAAATCTGGTGTGACAAGCACAGTACACAACTTTCGATTACCGAAGGTAAGAGAAAGTTGTGTGCTGTCCCAGTCACACCAGATTTTTTTTTTTTTGTTCAATATTTAAAAAAATAAATATTATAACATTTCGTTTAGCACAGTCGGACTGACATTGTCTAAATAAATTTCCGTTTCTCATCGTTTTCTCCCAACTAGAAAATAAAAGAAGATAGTAAGAGATCGACACTAAAAGAGCAGCACCTCGGGTAAACATCCCAAATAGAAATCATATAAAGAGAGGGAAAGAGAGGGTGTGTGAAAAAGATGAGCTGGCTGATCGTTCATTTCCCCTTGGATGGTTGCAATCGACAAATGGAAGGCGCTTTCGTTGCCACTTTGACCCCCTAACAATTGTTATTCTTTTATAGCCTCGGAGCTTTTCGCTCTTCGCTTTTGTCATTCCGACAATTTCGCCCATTCTTTGCTCCACTTGCTTACATTAACTACAAATGCTTACAGGGCACATTTAAATGGCCTCTCTTTTTTTTTTCTTTCGTGATTTTATTTATTTATTCTTAAATTCCCTTTTCTTAAAAAACTAAAAAAAAATTAACCTCTTTTCTTGAAATTTATGCTGGAAATATGAATAGGAAATAAATGAATAATAGTAAAATATTGAAATTTTATATTCAAGAGAATTTAGTTGGACCGGGTAACGACACCAATGAACATCAACTCGTTATCAAACCATTTACTCTTAAAGAAGTAAAAAATACGATCAAGAAAGAAACTAACCCCAGAAAAGCACCAGGATATGATTTAATCACTGGAAAAGTCCTAAAAGAAATGCCTGATAAAGGATTCAGACACCTAACCTATCTATTTAATGCCATTTTAAAAACAAGTTACTTCCCACCACAGTGGAAAGTAGCAGAAATAATTTTAATACTCAAACCAGGCAAAAATCCCCAAGATGTCAAATCCTTTCGCCCAATCAGTCTTCTGCCAATTGTCTCCAAAGTTTTTGAAAAACTATTTCTTAAAAGACTAAATCCAATCATTGAAAAAAATAACATAATACCAAACTACCAATTTGGATTTAGGCAACACCATTCAACAATAGAACAAGTACACCGAATTACGAATATAATCCATGAAGACTTTGAAAAAAAGAGGTACTGCTCCGCAGCATTTCTCGATGTTTCTCAGGCCTTCGATAAGGTATGGCACACAGGACTTCTATACAAGATCAAAAAACATTTCCCAGCAAGCTGCTACACAATCTTGAGGTCATATGTCGAGAATAGATTCTTTAGAGTGAAACTTGAGGAGGTTAGAACCAAAATGTATCCAATTTACTCAGGAGTACCACAGGGAAGTGTCCTCGGCCCTATAATCTACACAAATGATCTCCCTACTTCTCATGACACAGTCATTGCCACCTTCGCCGACGATACAGCTATACTGGCCTCACACACCGACCCGACTAAAGCCTCAGAAATTCTACAAACCCACTTGAACAAGCTAGAAAAATGGTTTAAGAAATGGCGTATTCAAGTAAACGAATCGAAATCAACCCACATTACATTCACCACCAAAAAACAGACATGTCCACACATAAAACTAAACGGTCAACCCATTCCACAAAGTGAGGACATAAAATATCTTGGAATACATTTAGACCGCCGTCTTACCTGGAAGAAACACATCTCCACCAAAAGGAAACAGCTTGGCCTCAGGATAAGAAGCCTATATTGGCTTATTGGCCGGAGATCCAAGCTGTCCATCAATTGTAAAATGACGATTTATAAAGCCATGCTAAAGCCCATCTGGACGTATGGGATCTAACTGTGGGGAGCAGCAGCCAACTCAAACGTCGAGATACTGGAGCGGTTCCAATCGAAGGTCCTGCGAATGATCATGGACGCCCCAGAATTCATGACAAATGAAAAAATAAGAAAGGAGTTAGACATTCCATCCGTCAAAGATGAAATATCCAGTTGGACCAGAGCCTACCGCGCCCGGATCGACATCCATCCTAACAAATTAACAAAGAACTTACTAAAAAAACCAATCAAACGTAGATTAAAAAAAGAAGAACAACTGATATATGAAAAAAAAGCCTAAATTGTAATATATTCATAAAAATTTTGTGTTGTAATACTTTTGATACCACGGACCAGTGGCGTATTCAGGGGGGGGCCCAGGGGGCCGGACCCCCCCCCCCAAAGCCTTCTCCAAAACAAAAAAATACCTAATGTTTTCCCTAATGATTTTTTTTTTTTTTAAATAATAATTTTATTAAATCTCATAAATTCTAAAAACTAACAAAAAACTTATAAATAATTGAAAAAATCTCTAATATTTACGAATTTTGTATTAAAATTATTTTTTATTTCAAGAAAAAAAAATTTTTTTTATTTGTTTTTTATTTATAATTACACTAGTCGACAAAAATGAACTTTTTTTTCTTTCACAAGAATGAAGAAGATATGAAATTCTAGAAGTATTTTTCATGCTGAATTCAAATATCAATTCAGTTTTTCCCCATCAGGCACAGTTTTAGAGATATAGAGCGGAAATAGATTTTAGTCGAAAATGGGCTCTAAAACGGCTTTTATTTAAAATGTTCAAATTATTTTTAACGCGACACCCCGTCAAATTATGCAGATAGTTAGAATACATATAAATTTTAAGTTTCATCCCAATCGGAGGTCATTTAGACGTGCCGCAAACGGCTTAAAGTTTAGAAAAATCAAAATTTTCAAGATTTTTTTGCTTTGGTCACCCCTAATACAATTTTAGAGATCCCTGAATGAAAAAACATATATGTACGATATTCTATAGTTCTTTGGCTTTCTAAAAAGCATTCATTCGTAAAAATCTGTTAATTATTAACGAAATTATGAACAAAAACGTGAGCAAAGAAAAAACACAAGTACACTCACTGGTCCAAAAAAAATGGACTTCAATTGAATTAAAAAGCGAACCCTATCCACGAGAAGCTAATGTATCCTCTCTGAGCATCGGGTCACGGGCCCTAACTTTATTATATATTATTAAAAAAAAAATATTTTTTGAATCTCATATCTTTATTTATACTTCTAAAAGAACAAGAGGTCCATTTTTTTCGTCGAGTGAATGTACTTGTGTTTTTTCTTTGCTCACGTTTTTATTAATAATTTCGTTAATAATTAACATATTTTTACGAATGAATGCTTTTTAGAAAGCCAAAGAACTATAGAATATCGTACATATATGTTTTTTCATTCAGGGATCTCTAAAATTGTATTAGGGGTGACCAAAGCAAAAAAATCTTGAAAATTTCGATTTTTCTAAACTTTAAGCCGTTTGCGGCACGTCTTGTGATGAAAAAAAAAAAGAGTGAATATATTTAATAATTTTTATTTGAGTTCTAAGAATAAGATAAGACTAAGGTGTCTAGAAAAATTATTAAAGAAAAAAAAAAAAAGCAAGAGAGACGACCGAGAGAGTCAAGAGAGTGAGCAGCGGCGACACGAGAGGCAATCAGCTGTTTTCGATTGTGCCCTTCTGCCCTTGTTTTTTTGATTGGCGGCACATTACCATCAACTTATCAGCCTTTTCACGAGATCGCCATTCATCTGCCTCCTTAACGGAGAGAGGCGTTTTTATTTCCGGATTGTGTCGCTTTCCATAGATGCGACGTTTCGGTGCCTTCATCGCCCCTTCCAGTCTTGGCTGTCTACTACTCTTCGGTCGGTGAGTCTGGGATCCCAGCAGAATCAATATTTAAAGGCCTATAGACATTTTCAATTTGCGCAATATTTTTTTTATTATTATTAGTTTATTTTAAATCAATTGTGAAATCATTTGAATTTCTATTAAAATAATTATTTTCACTCAGAAAAATATACGCATAGCCCGGGCAACTTTTGTTATTATTTTACTCATGAATGTTATATTTTTTTTTTGCTAAATACATATATATATATATTTTTGTTATCACACATTAATCATTTTTTTTAATTTTTTTTAAATGTAAGCTATACCCCACCTCCTTCTCCACTGAGTTGAGTCGGCCCCCCTTTTTTTTTTTCGTAACAGTCTAAATGACCTCCGATTGGGATGAAACTTAAAATTTATATGTATTCTAACTATCTGCATAATTTGACGGGGTGTCACGTTAAAAATAATTTGAACATTTTAAATAAAAGCCGTTTTAGAGCCCATTTTCGACTAAAATCTATTTCGCTCTATATCTCTAAAACTGTGCCTGATGGAAAAATTCTAACTACTTATCTGAATTCAGAATGAAAAAATGCACTAGGTTCACTAATCAGATTTCTTGTGAAAAAAACCTTGTCGACTAGTGTTATTATATTATCTAAAAAAAATTTCTCCACTTGAAGTTTCTTGGAGAAGGGGGGGGGGGGGGGGTTAATAAAAATTTTGGGCCCCCCCCAAGCAGAAATCCTGGCTACGCTACTGCCACGGACTATTGTGTCATTGGATGCAATCCTCCTAGAATTTAACTCTACAGATACACAATTTACTTATTGTCAAAGACAGATTGTAAATAAACAGGAGTCAATAAAAAAAAAAAAAAAAAAAAAAAAAAAAAATATTCAATTTAGGCACCCCCTGAGGCGTGAAATCAAAATCGGTCCAAAAGTACTAGTACTTTACTGATGCACTTTTCAGTTTTTTTTTTTTTTTTTTTTGATTTTTTCCAAAATTCTCTCCAACGATTTTGATTAAAATTCACAAATCAATTATTTTTTAGATGCTCTTTAGTTTCTTTAGTTTAATAGTTTAATAGTTTAATTCCTTACAGACTATTGTCCATTTACAAGGATATTTACAATTAAGTACAATACAATTTAAAAAAAAAAAGAGTTACTAAAATATATAATACAGTGTTATACATAAATTACATGTTAAGATCAAAATAAACAAAAAAAAAAAAAAAAAAAAAAAAAAAAAAAAAAAAAAAAAATAGCAGATTGTCGTATTAAAAATGTATTTTCTCATTTTGCCCTTGAAATCTTATGAAGATCACTTTACTCTTGTACTTCATATGGAAAGATAGCAGAAATGGTTGTCATGGTAACAAAATATAAATATCTTTCTGATATTAAATTTTACAACAAATTTTAGATAGAAAAGTAGTTAGTTTTTGAAGTTGCTATTTTCCCCATAAGAAATATAAGGAGAGAATAGTCAAATCGATAATTTACGCACTTATGGGCTTTCTGACGATAACAAGAAAGGAAAATCGAGAGTCCTCAGCAGGGGACAAATATGTCTGTGAGGTTAGGAGAAAACAAAAAAAATGCGCCAGAGGCGGGCTGCGCGACTAGTTTATTAAAAAAATGAGAGTAAAAATATTAATTTGATTTTGAAAAGAAAATAATAATAGACTTATAATAAGAAGCTAAGCCTCCTAAGGTAAAAAAATTGAAATTTATAGACTTAAATTAGAAAATTAAAATTAATTTAAAAGATCAAAAAATTCAAAAAAAAAATTTTTCCCTTTTCTCTTTATTAAAAGTTTAAATAAAATAAATGAAAAATAAGAAGGCGAGTCTATTCGAAAGAATAATAAATACCTCACTTCCATCTCACTTAACTAAATTACAATAATTAAAATAAATTATTTCTTAGAATGATTATATCACGACATCAAGCTAATTGCTTGCATATTTGCAAAAGAAGATGGTAAAAATACAAACGGATAATACGTATTACATTAATTAACTAAAAACTTTTGATGAACGCAAAAAGGGCGGCAACCCCTTGCTAAATAAAATTGTACAATTTTTTTTTAGTAAAATTTTCTTGCTGAAGACATTAATTTGAAAAAAAAAAAAATGTATTTCTTCACGAAAATGAAACAACAAGAACAGAGATTATAAGACATTAATATACAGTAGAATAAGGAATCAAATTTTGAGACATGCTAGATTCTTGTTTGTTTTATGATCAAAGAAAAATGTAAAAATATTGACCAGATGATAATCGAGAACGTAAAGCCTGCCCCTTATCATGTATATCTTTGTGAGTTTTTATTTATTTGTAAGCAGAAAATTATATTTGCCTGGGGGGATTTAGAAACAGATTAGAGCAACAGCCACCAGGATCGTTGGAGTGAAGCAATGCCAAGCACAGCAGAAGAGTGGTGTGAGGTGAGTGTCGTTTAGAACAGGGGTGGCCAACCCCAATGATCTTGCAGGTCACTTTGGAAATGCATCATAACTCCGCGAACAGCATATAAAATTATATAACTTATCCCCATATTAGATTTCGACTCACTAATGACATTTTTTGGGGTGAAAAAAATAAAATATATTTTGTAAAAGTGTGATGAACCTCTCGGACTGCGGATTGGTACTCCTGGATTAGAACGTCTTCATGTTACCATCGATACTATATTAAATTTAACATATTTACCATAAACCCCTAAATGGACGATGTTATGCATAAAGGAACCTATCGCCATTATGATCGAAATTGAGATAAGACCGCCATCTAGTAGTGAAAGGGGATCTACCTCTTTATTTAAATCACAAAGCTATAACTCCATGCACTTTTTTAACTTTGCCCATCAACCGTAGGTTGGGCAGGTAAAGTTAATGTAATCGTAAAAAAATCGAAATTTTTCTGAAGCTGCCAAAATGCGTTTTGAGGTCCCCTGAATCCATTTAAGAAGTTTTTGGAATGATGTCTGTGTGTGTGTGTGTGTCTCTGTGTGTGTGTGTGTGTGTATGTCTGTGGTAATTTTTTTTCGTCAACGAAATCTCAAAAACTATTTATTCAATTGTTTTGAAATTTTGCACCCATAAACTAGGGGTAGAGGCCAAGAACTGAAAAGCTTTTGGTAAACACGGACCATTAGGGGGGGCTCTAGGGGGGGGGGACAAAATTTTTTTTCTTTATATAACCTATAATTTTTTTTATATATTCAGAAACTAGACTTCCTCCCGAGTAAAATGATATATAATATGTATAACATCGGACCATCAGGGGGGGGCTCTAGGGGGGGGGGGGGGGACAAATATTTTTTTCTTGAATAGTGGGTGGGCAAAGTTGTGCGCTCGGCTTAGTCCGACCCTTTATTTTCTATAAAACAAGAAAAAAATTCATTGCCATTGGGTTTGTTGACAAGTGTGCAAATGAAATGTCCATGGAAGTAACTAGAAAATTTGACTGGAGGGGACCATGTGACCAGCCATCCTCGCTGGGGGGTCATGGGACTAGCCAGGAGCCTGGAAGGCCTCACATTGACTCAATTTTTTCTTGGGACGGGGAGCCCTTCTGGGGGAGGGCATGTGCCTTTTTTTGGGAGGGGGGCCTCCGGCCCCCGGGGACCCCCCTAGTTGCCCCCATGGAAATGCCCCTTTTCTCAGATTTTGGTTAATGGCGCTTGGTTCCTTCGTGTATAACTTCGTCCAAATGGCCCTCAGTAGCCGAGAGGAAAAGCCACCCACTCCCACCCCAGGTGCCTCAAGTGCTAGTAATATGAATTCAAATTAATGGACTAATCACCCCTTCCTTCTTTGTTACGCCGCTGATAAGAATCAAAAATTTTTCATATTCAGTAAATCTGGTTAATTTACTTTCACGAGATAAGTGACATATTTATTATAGTAGGATACTATAAAAAGTCAACTTGATTATGACAAATGTTTCTACGCCGTCATAGAACAGAAAAATTCCCAACTAATTACTTTTTATCAATTTGGAAATTTTGCAATCGTTTATCAGATCAAAAGATTCTTCTGAAGATCAGTTACACTCCAATAAAAAAGGGGGGGTGTTTTCTAATAGATTTAAGTGGTAATAGATTTATCCCTTGTCACGTCAGTCAGTCAGTCAGTCAAGTTCAGAAAGTTGACTTGAACTTCTTTTCGCCAATTGTCGAACTCCAATTAGACGGGATGCCAACTTTTTTCTCCGAACTCCAATTAGTCCAATTGCTTTAAATTACGTCGGCCAACCGGCATGGAAATGCCATAAAGACAGCCAATTGCCAATCGACCGCTTTTTATTTATTGTATCCCCCCCCCCTTTCTCTTTCATTTTCATTTTGGGAGTTTATTAAAAACCTAAAAAAAAAAAAATGTTAGGATAATTAATTCCATAGTTCTTCATAAAACAGTAAGTTCAGTTTTCCTTTCAAGTCGATAAAAGAATAAATGAGTTGGGCCTAATAAAAGACAAATTGAAATATTAGAAGGTGGATGTTAATAATAACTAAAGGAGTCTTGGAGGTTGAAAATTGCCTGATTAGGTGCCCACCGAAGACGGTCAATGCAGCTAGTTAAGTTTAACAAGTAAATGAAAA
>JAKCPI010021955.1:0-11394 GCA_023213315.1 Euborellia annulipes | reverse complement strand
ATAGTACGGTGTATATTTTGGCTAGTAAGGGAGCTGGGGAGGGGGGTGTAGTAAGGGGGTGGTGGTGGGGGAGGGGAGGGTTCACTGCGGCTGTTGGTGCGTCGGAGGGGATTTGAAGGTGCGGCGCTCGAGTCGCCCGCCCCACGATCAATGAATGCCCACCACACCAACTAGAGTAGTAGTATCCCCCCTCCCCCCCCTCCCCTTACATGCATGCCAGTTGCATTTATACTATTTCTAATTGCAATTAAATTGAAATTTTTCTATAGAATTTATATATGAGATTTAATTATTTTTTGAAAAGAAAAATTAAATATAATTCATTAATTATAAAATTCTAAATGTGAGATTTAATGTAGCGACTCAAGTATCGTAGACCAACTTTTTAAATATAAAAACTATAATATATACAGATACTCACGATCTCTGAAACAATTTAACCGATTTTTATCAATTTTTTTTTTTAGAATTTACTAAATAAAAAAAAAAAAATCTGGTGTGACTGGCGCACAGCACACAACTTTCTCTTACCTTCGGTAATCGAAAGTTGTGTACTGTGCTTGTCACACCAGATTTTTTGTGTCGACATATATTTAGTTCCCGACAGTACGTAACATTTGAATTAAGATGTAAAATTTATAAGTATGGGAAAATATTTATATTTTGTTACTATGGCATCCATTTCTCCTATCTTCCCTATGAAATACAAGAGTAAAGTGGTCTTCAGAAGATTTCAATCGCAAAATGAGAATATACATTTTAAAGAGCATCTAAAAAATAATTGATTTTTGAATTTAAAAAAAAATCGTTGGAGCAAATTTTGAGAAAATCGAAAAAAAACTGAAAAAGTACATCAGTAAAGTACTAGTACTCTTTGGCCGATTTTGATTAAAAGCTTATTTTCCCGGTCCCGGGGGTGTTTAACTTAAATATAAAATTTCAACCTCATAGCTCAATTCCTTCATGCTTAAAATTGAACACACACCCACCCACCCACACACACACGACAGACCATGTCGCGAAAACCACTTTTTTGGATTCAGGGGACCTCAAAACGTGAAGATCCATCAAAATCTCGACATCGAATTTTTGACATGAATCCAATACTTTCTCTCTCTATATATATATTACATATATACATAGGTAAGAGAAAGTAAAAAACAAAACAAAGAAACTTAAACAGAAATCTTTTTAAATCATGCATTTTTAGTTTAAATTTTGGACACCTAAATATTTAGAATAATTTTCACCTCTTAAAATAGGAAGCGAAAATCTGTTCCCTATCTCATGAGACAGGGGCGTATATAGAAATTTTTCGGGGGGGGGGGGGGCCTGATCTCAAACATTTTTCTGCGAAAGATTTTTTTTTCGCGGAACTAAATTTTTCCGCCCTACGAAAAAATTTTGATTTCGCGGAACCAAATTTTTCCGCCCTGCGGAAAATTTTTTCCCTTTCCGTAAAATTATTTTACCTTTTTTTTTAGAGACGCAAAATTTTTGCCACCCGCGGAACCAAAATTTTTTTCTCATGTGCCGCCCTCGGAACATTTGCAAACATTTCGGGGGGGGGGGGGGCAGAACCCCTCGGGCCCCCCTTATATACGCCCGTAGTGTCATGAGACGAAACTTTTACCTCCAGAGGACACTGGAATCTTTCTATACAAAGTTATTTTTATTCGGTTTGACCGCTCTACAAAAAAAAAATATCAAATTTTTACAGCCAAGAAAGGAAAATCTACAAAATAACATGTTTGTTCAAAATATTGAATACATAGATAATTTCATCATAACTAGCCGCGCCACCCGCCTTCCGAAATTAGATTATCATTACAAAGAAGAAAAAATGTTAGGTTATTTTTGGACGCGCAGTGTATATAGAGAAAATTAACAATTAATTATATTCTTTGTTGTTAATTTTTTCACCCAGTGAATTATTTAAGATTATTAATTTTCCCTGTCAATTGGATAACTAAATCTTTTAATAGATGTATAACGACTTTAACGGAACGCTGGCCTCTATCTATCATCTTTAATCGAAATATCAAATACAAATACGCAGAGAGAGAGATTATTAACTTATAACAAAATCTATTGACAAAAGAGTTTAAGTTTATATTTGATCATCCCATAGCAGATATATTTTCAACGATGTTGAAGATATGTGGCCTTTTTATTATTTACCCCCTTAATATTAGCTCCAAAGCCAAAAGAGGACTTAAAAAAAGAGAGAGAGTTCTCGTTTAAATTCGATGATTGGGAAAACCAGAGAAATTTACATTTTAAGTGAATCATGAATAAATGAGAAAAGAAAGAGAGAGGAGGGAGGAGGGGGGGATAAATTCATACAAAGTGGTTGAAAAAAAAGGTACGGTGGTGCTGAAAAATGTATTTCCTGAAATTACGATATCCTCGGTAGACATGTTAATGATATACCGTACAAGGATCTTAATTTGTTATTAAAAGAAATATTTTATGTTTACACTTGGAGATCGTTAATAAAAGGGAGTTAAAATACTAACTAAGTATGCCCAAAAAATCAAGTAATTCAAAAATTTGCCAAGAGATGTCAGAATGGTAGCTAATAATATTTAATGCATTTGGTTGATTTTCATTGATCTTTTAACAATAAATACTTTATGAATGTTATTATATATTATGTATCTTTTATAAAAGCATAAAAATATAAAAATATAGGCCATTAGGGGATCGACTGTTAGACTAGCCTGCGATCTATTGCAAGAATGCTGAACTAACTTGACAGTTGATTTTTAAATAAATCATCTAAGCTTATTTTAAAAATTTCTTAATTAATATGTGATTAATAATAACAATAAATTCATTTTTTAATTAAAAAAAAAATTAAAGATTATTGGGACAGATTGTTTTTAAATGCTTTTATTTAACTTACTCTTTCAAGGTCACCAACTTTATGGCTTTGTTAAGGACACTTCCCGATGAGCTAGAGGTGTGAAATTTGATATTTAAGAGTCATTTTTGATGACGCAAATTGTGAGTTTGGTTTTACCAAAATGGACCAAACTAATGTGGTACTTTGTTTGAAACCCTTCGTGAATTAATGTAATTTCAAAAGACTTCCCGATGGGCTAGAGGTGTGAAATGTAATACTTAAGAGTCATTTTTGATGACGCCACTATATGGTGGTTTTGATCAAAATAGACCAAACTAATGTGGTACTTTATTTGAAACCCTTCGCGAATTAATGTAATTTCAAAAGACTTCCCGATGGGCTAGAGGTGTGAAATGTAATACTTAAGAGTCATTTTTGATGACGCAAATTGTGAGTTTGGTTTTACCAAAATGGACCAAACTAATGTGGTACTTTATTTGAAACCCTTCGTGAATTAATGTAATTTCAAAAGACTTCCCGATGGGCTAGAGGTGTGAAATGTAATACTTAAGAGTCATTTTTGATGACCCCACTATATGGTGGATTTGATCAAAATAGACCAAACTAATGTGGTACTTTATTTGAAGCCTCACGCAAATAAGGCCCTATTAACTATAGTTTTGAATTTTGATATTTACGAGTCATTTTTTTATCATAATGAATAATTTTTCAATTGAACCAAATCAATACAGGCCAAACTAATGTGGTACTTTATCATATTGATGATTTTTGATAAGACTAAAAGACTAAAAAGCTTAAAATAAAAAAAAATAAAAAAAAAGATTTAAAAAAAAATGCTTTTATTTAAATTGAACTAAAAAGAGAGAAATAAGAAAGAAATAATTTAATTGTTCTTGTTAAAATTTTTTAATATTTATGACTCAAAATAAAAGCGTGGGGCGCGAGTCTCGGAATCACTTCGAAGCGCCCCACGCTTTTATTTTAAGTCATAAATATTAAAAAATTTTAACAAGAACAATTAAATTATTTCTTTCTTATTTCTCTCTTTTTAGTTCAATTTAAATAAAAGCATTTTTTTTTAAATCTTTTTTTTTTATTTTATTTTTGTATTTGCTTGATAACAAAAAAAATTAATTACGATAATTTTTTAATAAGTCATTAAAAAAATTATAGCTCGATGTCCCAATAATCTCTTATGAATTTAATTCATTAAAAAAACCTCATTGAAAAATTCCTTATAATAGTCTAGTTTTTTTAAAGTACGTTTAGACGTCGCTCCTGAACCCCCCTTAATATTGTCCCTCACTGTACAATCCGCTTTCAATTGTCTATTATTTATTATTCGTTTTAATAGAATGTATGAACGTGTTGTTTGTTAATGGGCATACATTTCTATTTTTTTTTTTTTTTTTTTAAGTGAAACTTTTATTATATCGACTCAAATTTTTTCGCCCATCTATCAGCATGTCGCGTTACAAGCCGTGACGTCACCAGCGACTCACACTTCGCATAGCTCTGAAACTACTGGCCCGATTTTCATGGAATTTTTTTTAATTGGTAGAAAATATTCCAGTGGTGGATTATATCAAATTAGGGGTAGGGAACCCCCTTATCACTCACTCGATTTTAATAAAATTTAAAATGACTGTTCTCTAGGGTGTAAATAATTAAAAAAATGGTATTTCAAACCTCAAAGTGCTAGCGCCCCTCTCCTAAAACTTATTTTCCATTTTTTTAAATATTTTTTTAAAATTAATTAAAATATTAATACACAAGGAAGGAAGCAGGTGCACCCAAAATTAAAGCCTCCGATTTTGTTACAATTAATGAGACGTTTCGAGAAAACTTTATTTCCTCATCACCAGTTAATTGTAACAAAATCGGAGGCTTTAATTTTGGCTGCACCTGCTTCCTTCCTTGTGTATAAATCAACAGCCACGTACTTCATTGGTTAAAATATTAATACATTTATCTGGACCACTCTTAGTCCCGTTCGCTAGGGCATAGCTGAAGGCAACCCAACCGCCACTAAATTATTATAAGTTAAGATTAAAAACCCGATTTTAATAGCTTAAATTGAAAAAATTTCAGTTAAATGCCCACGATCCGAAAAAGTTTCACTTGTATCGTGATTTCATTAAACCACACAATTATTTTTTGATATTGTATATAAATTTTTTTGTGTTTGTTTGGATCTAGCCACCGAGGACTGGCGCCTCTTAGCGGGTCGTTAATAAATTTATTTATTTATTTTATTTTTACCCCCTTAAAGCCGCCATCTAGTATTTAATTTTTTTTTGCGAAATTAAATTTAATTTCTCCGCTTGGCAATAGATAGTCGGTTCTTCTCTGGTCACGGCAGAGTTCATCAGAAATTAGTAAAGCAGAGAGAGCGGATTAAATCTTATCTCTATTTAAGCCTAATGTATGTTCTAAAATCCACGAAATTTCCTAGCAAGTGTCAGAAAAACATCAGCAGTTGACAGGCCAGAGAGAGAGAGAGAGAGAGAGAGAGAGAGAGGATTTTAAACCTTTAAAAGCAAGTGTCAGTCTAAATACTATAAAAACTTAAAAAGTATGCGGGCGTGTGTGTGTGTGTGTGTGTGTAAACTTTCTCTTTTCCAACACATGTTGAGAATTAGCTCCACTCTCTTTCTCTGCATATTCCATATCGAGATTAAACTCATAAGCCTCTTTTTTTTATTTTTTTTTATTTAAAAATTAATAATTTCTTTGACGTAGATTTCTCCGCATATGCAGAGTGTAATGGCGCAGACTTAAAAAAAAGAGTGGTGTGACTGTTCTCACAGCACATAAGTTACATCCTGTTGTGTTCTATGCTTGTCACACCAGATTTTTCGTGTCGACATATATTTAGTTTCCGCCGATATATTAGAATTCGAGATGTAAAATTTATAAGTATGGGAAAATATTTATCTTAACTTTCCTATGAAGTACAAGAGTAAAGTGATCTTCACAAGATTTCACTGGTAAAATGAGAATATACATTTTAAAGAACATCTAAAAAAAAATTAGGTGTTGGCTGTGTCTTCTACACAGCCGGTGGCTTTTTAACGTGACAACGTCTTTTGCTTGACTTCAAAAAAATTTTTTTTCTCTTACCTATATTGAAATATAAAGAGAAAAAGTATTGTTTTTTTTTTACTAGTAGTTTGTTTTCATAAATAAACATGTTCAAACATTTTCATTGAAACAATATATGACAGGTGTGGCTTTTTTTTATCCATTAAGGGCGACTTATGCTTAAAAAATGAGGTTTTTCGAGAAAAAACTAATTTTAGCGTTAATTACTCGGGATTTTTTTATTTATTCTATTAGAGGTATTCGTTCTGCACCAAATGACATCCCATTTAGTCTGATCTGATTAGCCGTTCGGAATCTACAGGGGTTTAAATTTTCGAAAAACGAAATCCCGCCGAGTGCTCTCATGCGGTAAAATGACGTCATATCAAAAAAAAGAAAAAAACACCCCGGGGTATTGAACCACTCTTTCTAAAACTATATTTAGATTTAATGTAGCTTTTATGGTCAAGTCGCTATGCGTTGCACAAGTAGGGCTATTTTTCGATATTTTTTTGCCTAAAAAATGAGGTTTTTCGAGAAAAAAACCGATTTTGGAGTTAATTGCTCGGGATTTTTTAATTTATTCCATTAGAGGTTTTCTTTCTGCACCAAATGACATCTCATTTAGTCTGATCTGATTAGCCGTTCGGAATCTACTGGGGTTTAAAATTTCAAATTATAATTTACCGCAGCGCGGTAAAATAAAATGATAGGAAAAAAATAAATGGTGAAATCTTTAGCTGAAAACTCATTCTTTCTAACCGTATATTCCCCATAATTATACCTCTTAAGACAGAGGAGTTATTCAAGCTGATAAACTTTTTCGTGCATGCCCCTCTAACATGATTTGTAAGACGTTGTCACGTCAAAACATTTATGAATTTTAATCAAAATCGTTGGAGCGAATTTTGAGAAAATCAAAAAAGAGTGAAAAAGTAGTAAAGTATTAATACTCTTTGGCCGATTTTGATTAAAAGCTTCGTGTCGTGTCTCAGGGAGGTGCCTAACTTAAATATAAAATTCCAACCTCCTCGTTCTTGAGATTATTTGTTCACAGACGGGCAGACCATTTTGCGGGTTTCAGGGTACCTCAAAAAGTGTATTTCCATTAAAATCCCCAATTTTTGAGATGAATCCAAAAACTTACTCATTATCATACTATACGTAAAGCGCTAGCGGCTGACTTCCTGTTCTTGTTTGTATGTGCCTATTCTCTCGCTTATTGGCTAGAGTACCAGGAAATGGCACGGGAGAGGGAAATTTGAAACTTTAAAATTTTGCAACTTGCAAGGGGACCAGAGGTCCACCGAAGGCGGGCATTACCACTTGTATATATACATATATATAGCCTATACCAGGGGTGAGCAACCTTTTTAATCAACGGGCCAATTTAAATTTTAAAATTTCTTGGCGGGCCGCACATAAAGTAACACTTACGCGCGGAACATTTTCCCTTTTTTCCGCCCTGAGGGGGAAATTTTTTCCCTCCCGTGGAAATCATTTTACCTTTTCTCAAGACCGAAACCAGGATTTTTGGCCGAAACTTGCCGAAACCGTTCGGTCGGTTCCTAAATAAAATATAAAATTTAAAGAAAAATAAAGATTTCATATACAAATTTTAATGCAAAATAAAAACAAACTTTACTTGAAATTTTTAATGAGAAAAATTTTAAAATAAAAAAATATTTATTTTCAATTTTTAGAAATGCTTGGCGGCCCGCATAAACATGTTTAACGGGCCGCGGGTTGCTCATCCCTGGCCTATACTATATATCTTTTAAACACTACCGTTTCGAAAACCCTTTTCGGAAACAAAAATTACTACCTACCCCCCCCCCGCCCCTTCTTCCCCTCCTTTGAAAACCGGAAGCAAATTCACTCACTTTATTTTATTTTTTTCCAACACCCTTTTTGACAAGTTGGTGAGTAGGAATGTATGTCATTGAAGGGAGCCTCAGGGCCTAAAGCAATGTCTTCAGGGAGAGGGTGAAAAAAAAAAGAAATAAGAAGAAGCTCTAAAGTGAAACTGAATGGAAATCGTTCGTCTCTCGCAGGCTGATATCAATCGTTTACAACGAACGCTCTTTCCATTCACAATTTTACAAATAACCTAAGCAGCGACCTCTTTTTATTATTCTTTGATTAATTCCCTGCCCCATCCATATAAATTTAAATTCATTTAAAATAGTTCAGACCATAAGTCATAATAGAATCTAAATTTTAAATAAAAAAATTTGACTGTATAATTATAATTTAGTCGTAACCTATCATTGGATTAAGTTAATAATTTAATAACCAAAAATAATAAATAAATGACGTTTGACTTAAGTATTTTTTTTTCATATGATATAGATCTGGCAACATCGCATTTAACAGCTGTTTATGTTGATCTTGCTGTTGTATTTTATTTATAATATTACAATG
Source organism: Euborellia annulipes (assembly GCA_023213315.1). NCBI lineage: Eukaryota > Metazoa > Arthropoda > Insecta > Dermaptera > Anisolabididae > Euborellia > Euborellia annulipes. Next base: position 3,017 of record JAKCPI010021955.1, on the reverse strand, counting down.
AGTATGTAATTTAGTTTAGACACAATAGGCGAGAAAATATCTTCACCCTCGGGATTGGCGTAGTTGTTAGCGCGCCTGCCTTGTATTCCAAGGGTCGAGGGCTCGGATCCCAGTCAGTCTGATGATTTTATTTAAGCCATTTGGTATCCAAATGGCTTAAATAAGAATGCCTGGACCCCAATATATATATTCAAATAATAACTTAAAAAGTCTTAAGTTCCCTAAAAGACTGTGTGCATGTGTGTGTGAATGGGGAAATTGGAAACAAAATGTAAGTGAAAGCGTGAAACACGTTTTATTTTATGCAATGTTGCCACACTGGTCTGAGTTCCGTGACTTACTCATGGTGGACTGAAATTTTTGCGTTTTTCTTGTTAAAATATCTTTAAAATCCTTTGTGAAAAACTTTTATTTTTATTTTTAACTTATTCCACTAAAGTTAATTGATACAAATAGAAGTTTTTTATCTTTATCATTTACATACTGTAATTTGATATATATTCGTCAATTTTATGATTATAATAACGAAATGTGACTTTAGCCAAGCGGAAATCCGCCACTGGCAAAATTTTTCTAAATAATTTCCCCATATATTATAGTTTGTTGTTGTGGTAATAAATTGCGAGAATAATTTATGATCATGATCAATTAATATCAATTTGATTTGAATTAGAAATAGAAACGGCTCATTGATTTGTTTATTTGAACAGAACTCTGTCTGAATTGTTTGAATATAAATTCAATTCCCCCTCCATGCAATTAATGATTCCTAATCGATAGCGAATTAGAAAGAATAAAAGCTCAAAGAGAATAAGAAATCTCAATATTTAAAAAAAAAAGGTCAAACTAATTTCTTTATTTAAACGAACTAAAAAGAGAGAAATAATTTCATTTTTAAATTTGTTGGATATTTATGACTTAAAATAAAAGCGTGGGCCGCTCCGAGTGTCTAAGAATAGACAAATCCAGAGTCCTATACTTGATCTCTGTAAGGAAAAAAATTAATTTATTATTTTATTTGAAATTGCTATCGGGATCGCCGTTTATTTGCCCGAGGGGCTTAAGTGCACGAAGACACACACCTTAAACCCAACCGGCCTCTGGCCGTAGCCATCTACCGGCACCCAGTGGAGTTACATCATTTCCTATCTCTAACTCCTCCTGCGTTCGTTTCTAGCTAGTGAACTAATCCTAATTTCCAACCTCTTCTAAGCTATGGAGGATGTCCTAGTTGAGGAGGGACTCCCTCAGCACCGACTCCTTTCGAAGAATGCATCACTGAGAGGGAACCTTCTTTACGTCCCTTCCACAGGACGGGATGTCACAGCCACTCCCTCTCCTCGTAGGAGACACCAGCGAGCCCCCTCTAAGGCAAAAAAATAAAATTTTTTCCTTGGCTGACTCCATTCCAAGCATCTATATTTAATTATTTTAATATTTCATAAGCCAAGACAAAACTCAATGCTTCCCAATGGGCAAATTCATTTTATGGAATTTTTACTCTTCCTCTTTTGAGTATTTTTCCTGGGCTCTCTATGACGTCCTCTATATGACTACAAAATTTCGGGAAGTTGGTCAATCAGAGTGTGACAGACGGACAGACAGACAGTCGGACACTCAGCTATTATTTTAAGTAAATAGAGATTAATTGGCCTTGATATTCCATATGGAGTGAGAGTCAGAGCCCAATGCTTTCCAATGGGAGAATTCTAGATTTTTTGACCGTCCCCATTTGGTTATTTTACCTGGACTCTAGATAACGTCCTCTACTGGCAGTTAATTAATTCACAAGAACGATAATTAGAGATAGAGACGAGATGGGATCCCCGCAACGGGGGTTTGCGAGGGTATAGGTTACGCCACTGCTCTAGTTTGCTCGTACAAAAAGATTTCACATGCATGCTTCTTGTAGTTACGCGTTAGCCGCCTTTACAATATTTATCTTTTTTTTTAGTACCATGGGTTGGGGGGGGGGGGTTGCGGAAAGCGGAGTGAGTACTTATAAAGCCATCGATTTTAGAAAAAAAAATAAAAAAATAAAATGACCATTATTTAATTAACGAAATTTTAATTTGCATTATTTACCTGCTGCTATCCCCGTTCGTGGTATTGTCAGCATTTTATTAAAACAACTAAAGTAAACATATGTTGGCATTAAACAAAAAAAAAAATTCATTTTTTTTTTCTCTATTAATAATTCGTTGAAAACAATGTTGATACAACTAATTGCTATCAGCATTTGTGGGTGGTGGTGGACTGGGCTAACAAGCTCCTTTTTTCCCAGCACACAACTTTCTCTTACCTTCGGTAATCGAAGAGGTGCATTATTCGAAAGGAGTAGGCTACACGCCGGTACTGAGAGAGTCCCTCCTCAACTAGGACATCCTCCGTAGCATAGAAGATGTTGAATAAAAGGAACTGGAAATAAGGATTAGTTCACTAGCTAGAAACGAACGAAGGAGGAGGAGTTAGAGATAGGAAATAATGCAACCCCTCACGAGATGCCGGTTGGGTTTGAGGTGTGTGTCTTCGTGCACGGAGCACCTCGGGTAAATAAACGGGGATCCCGATAGCATTTTCAAATAATAATAAAAAATAAACTTGCTAAATGTAGATATTTTAGTTGAGTATAATTGAACGCCTAGTTCTAGGTCCCTTGTAAGCTGGTGGAATATGAATTTAGTGAAATTTCGCAAGCAAACAGTTAAATTAGATTCCATATTAATTAATTAATTAATTAATTCACAAGAACGTTAATTAGAGATAGAGATGGGATCCTCAAGAGAGAGAGAATTTCAAAAGTGGTGCTAACACTCAAGAACATGGAATAAAAATTATTTTTACTTTCTCCTACCTAGTCGACATAAAAATTCTAATACTTTCTCTTGATTTTCTCAAAATTCGCCCCAACGATTTTGATTAAAATTCAAAAATCAATTATTTTTAGCCCTCGGGCTTGGCGTAGTCGTTACCAAGAGTGGAGGGATCGGATCCCAGGCAGTCCGATGATTTTATTT
>JAKCPI010021952.1:0-11753 GCA_023213315.1 Euborellia annulipes | reverse complement strand
TTTTTGCATTAAAAATTTTTGTTTTTGTAGGGGGGGGGGGGAAGCGTCATAAGATTAAATATTTTTTAAGGGAGGCGTGGTAACATAAAGTTTGGAAACCACTGCTATAGATTCTAAATCTAATTTGGGGAATATTTTATTTCAATGAGACAAAATTCGCTTCCTTTTTAAATTGATAATTAAGTCTATAACTATTGTACTTAAAAATTTTGAAGAGATTATTTAGTAAAAAATAACATTCTAAAAGCCATCTCTTAAAAAAAGATTAAACCTGGCTCACCTTATTTATTTAAGAGCTCTGCGTTTCGCTTCTAATAAAATCAACCAATTAGCCTGCAGGTCTAGTCATACACTTTTGTTTTGAATGAATAAACCATTGGCAATTGTAACTTGACCCCATTGCTCACTTTGTTTATTGCTTTTATTCACATTTCTCACCAACGCGCAGCAATATGATATGCACATTTTTTCCTTTATTGGTCAAAAAACGGCTTGGCGTCTTATAGCTACATCAGCCTTCAAAATATAAATTATTTAGTAATAGATATAGGGAGGGATCTTCTTTATAATTTTCATTAGATATCCAAATTTTTTCTCTCGATTCCCTTGTTAATTCTTCCAAACCCTTTTTTCTGCTGTGTCTTCCGCGACATATCAATCTTTGTGATTTTGAATATTACATTAAGTTTTATTAATCACTGATATATAATTAATAAAAAAAGGAAAAAGAATATCGGAGTTTTTCAGATCAATAAGGGGCCATTCATTAATTACGTAAGGGTCTTGAGGGGGCGGGGGGGGGGGGTTAAGAAAATCTCTACATGTCCTTATGTAGGTGGGAGGGTCGTAAAACTTATTCTTACGTAATACTTTTTGAATCAAAATTCAAATCAAAGAATCTAATTTCATTTTGGATTTCCAATAGTTTCCTTTATTTTATAGTGAACAATGTAATTTAAATTCTATTTTAATAGTTATTATTGCTTATTGTTTTAGTGGAACTGATCCTTTCCTAACATTTTATTATTTAGAAGAACGAGATAAAGTCTTACGTAAGAAAAGGGAGGGGGTTCGAGAAATCTTATGTGTACTTACATGAGGGTAGGGGGGTCAAAAATGACTAAAATTGTCCTTACGTAATTAATGAATGGGCCCTTAACGAGATTTTGATTCTTTATTGGGATCTTCTTCAGGCTTGTTGAATTTAAAAAAAAAAAAATGTTTTTCATTTATTATAAATTAGCAATTAAAAATTAGCTAAATGATCAATCATTTCTACTTTCTCTTAAAACTGCAGAACTTGAAAATTATTTTTTGACAACAAGCCTGAAAATGATCCCAAGTTGGATCGAAACGTCGCTTAAGTTTGTCATAAATGAAATTGGCCTGACAAAGCTCTATATTCTTTCTATTCTTCACAATCTTTTAAATTTCAAAAAGTCGAATATAGTTAGTCTAACTAATCCGACACTATATTTTCAAAAACGTGATTAACCTAAATAGCAAACGGTTGAAGTAAAAATTTAAAGAATTCAAGATAATTAGTGGTGAAAAATTGAATTGTATCTTGTATAAAAAAATTTAATTTTTACTTTCTCTTACCTCTATATATATGTTAATATATAGAGAAAGTATTGGATTCATGTCAAAAATTCGATGTCGAGATTTTGATGGAAATGTCTCTCTGTGTGTCTGTGAACAAAATATCTCAAGAACGAAAAGAGCTAGGAAGTTGAAATTCTATATTTAAGTTAGACTCCCCCATGAGACGTGACACGAAGCTTTTGAACAAAATCGGCCAAAAAGCATTAGTACTTTACTGATGCACTTTTTCAGTTGTTTTTTTCGATTGTCTCAAAATTCGTTCCAATGATTTTGATTAAATTCAAAAATCAATTATTTTTTAGATGCTCTTTAAAATGTATATTCTCATTTTGCCATTGAAATCTTCTGAAAGACCACTTTACTCTTGTACTCCATAGAAACGATAGGAGAAATGGTTGCCATAGTAACAAAATGTAAATATTATAAATTTTACATCTTAAATTCCAATGTACCTTACTGTCGGAAACTAAATATATGTCGACACAAAAAAATCTGGTGTGACAAGCACAGGTGCGACCAGTCACACCAGATTTTTAATATTCAATCGAGTGACATAAAGAAAAGATTCTCCATTGGTGTCATATCTCTTTGAATTAGAAGAATTTAGAAATTTGTAATTTTTATTAATTCTTTGTTTATTTTAAAAAAGGTCTTCCTTGTTTTTAATCCATCTTGCCATAAGTAGAAAGGTTAGTGAGTGAATGACATATGACTCATATGGTCAATCCCGTGGCGTTAGAGAGGTACAAAGGGAGGTCAAACAACTAACTAAATCCCCATTTGGGACATGGACTAAATAGGAAAAAATTTTTTCACTTTCATTAACTATGATGAATAAAATTAATTTCGAAAGTGGAAAAAATAGTAGGCCTACTCGTACTTCGTATATTAATTTAAAAAGTTGATTGTCATTATTTACAATTTAATTCTGTTTGCTTATTACTAATCAAATATGTTCTTTATAAATAGATGAAGACATTTATTATAAATTAAATTGATAAGAGAGAAATACTTCTCTAGCTTGTGAGTTGCGTTTTAATTAAATTTCTGATTTTCAATATTAAAATTTTTACTTTCTCTTACCTCAATATATGTTAATATATAGAAAGAGAAAGTATTGGATTCATGTCAAAAATTCGATGTCGAGATTTTGATAGATATATACGTTTTGAGGTTCCCTGTATCCAAAAAAGTGGTTTTCGCGATGGTCTGTCTCTGTGTGTGTATGTTCAATTTTAAGCATGAAGGAATTGAGCTATGAGGCTGAAATTTTATATTTAAGTTAAACATCCCCCGGGAGCGTGAAAATAAGCTTTTAATCAAAATCGGGCAAAAAGTACTAGTACTTTACTGATGTACTTTTTCAGTTTTTTAACGATTTTGATTAAAATTCAAAAAATTTTTAGAAGCTCTTTCAAATGTATATTTTCATTTCTCCCCTCTCTCCTAATTGTTTGAAGCACATTTTACTCTTGTGCTTCATAAGAAAGATGGGAGAAATAGTTGCAAAATATACACTAATTAAATATTCAATTATAATAGTCACACCAGATTACCCCCTCTCCCCGAGGAACTCCTCTGGATCCGTTACTTTAGGGAACTCATCATTATAATATAATGATATTATGAAAATTTTGTTTCCATGATATGATTATTAATCAGTTAGATTAAATATCCTATTATTGATCATCATTATTTATTATTTCTTGTAAATTTTCTCTGTTTATTTATATAAAACAGGGAAAGATTGCACTCAGGAGTAGATAAAAAAAAATTTTCAACTTAAGACTCCTTCATCAAAATAATCAAAAAAAAATGCTTTTCTTATTCCATATTTTCTGAGTGCTTTGAACGGTCAAGTTTGTTGCGTTTAAAAAAATATTTTAATGTACTATCATTTGTTTTACGCCCATCTCCATATTAAAATTTTTAGGGAAGTTTGATCGATTCTTTACATAATTTCAAATTCAATTCATTCCATCTGTTAATATTCGAGTGCATGGGATCCTTCGTTTATTTTATATTCATTCTAAAAAAGTACTCTACTATTAAAATTTAAATAAATCCCGCTAACTATAAAGATGCTTAATGAAAATGTTTACTTTCTCTTACCTATATATATTAAAATATAGAGAGAAAGTATTGTTTTAAAGAGGTAACGAATAATACCTATATTTTATCCCTAGACTCAACTGGCATATAAAATTTGATTTTACTCAAGTAAACAATGATTATTTTAAAAATATTAATTTATATTTAATTAGGAGTAAACCTATTAATTGCTAAAAAATTTTTAAAACTTTTTGAAAATATCAAAATAGTTGAGAAGGAAATAAAATTAATTCAACACGTCACTCGAATAACGTACGGTCTATAAGTTTTTTGAGAGGCTGAAAATTTCGACATGAATTCAATTGAATATGAGAGAAATATTTAATTGTGATTTTCTAGGAAACAGCTGCTCATAACATCTTGATTCTAAATATATTTACCATCTACTCTAAGTACTTTCATCATACAAAAGGCCATTTAAATCTCTTTTGACCGCGTGTCATGTCTCGAATTCCTTTTCGGTAATGTTTAGAGTTCACCCGGATTTTTCTGATTTGGTCGATTACAATTTATAATTCATTTTCTTTTCATTCGTACCTTTACAATTATTTCAAAATTAACATTTTATTCTATTAATATCACAATAAAATTCCTTCTTTTTTTTGAATTCCGATTGCTTGCATAAAAAGTTCTCTCTAACGGTTGTTCATTCATAATTTTCATGAGTATGAGAGAATCCCATTCTTTCTCTTTTCAAATTCCCATTAGCCTTTTTTTTCTTCAATTTTTATTTTAGTCTTCTTGTTGCTTACTTCTTGTGTATTACTCTCTATTAATAAATTTTCTTGCTTGTTGAATGGCTAGAATTTTATTATTAACTCCGATTCAAGGTAAAATAAATATAAAATTTTATTGATATAAACAAGTGCCTAATCTAGGGTACAGTTTAGATAGGCGAACTCATAATAATATTAGGTGTGAATGAATTAGTTAAAAATTTTAATATGCAAGGTCTGTAATACGCGAGGATAATCCAAGGGTGGTTGTATATTGACTGGCCAATATAAAGAAAATATCCCCTATAAACATATAGCCCGAAACTCTTATTTCCACCAAATGAGTTGATTCTTTTCCAAATTAGGACTGTTAAGTCGTTTTAGGGTTGCTTGCTTCAGTATAATTATCTACCTTAGCTATCCCTGGATAAACTAAGATTTCCGAGTCTTCAGTTCTGATTAAACTAATCATATGATTAAATCAGAGAACTAAATCAGGTAACTAAAACCCAAAGTTCGGTATAAGGTTTAACTAAGAAGTGAAATTAAGAACACAATTTCAGTTTATTTATTTTTTTTATTTGGAAATTTTTAAATTTTCATTAAAAAATTAATTAACTTTAATTAATTATTTTAATTTTTATTAATAATAGACAAAAAAATTATGCCTTTATTAAGTTGCAAACTTCACAAAATTATAAGTGAAAACTTCTCCAATTGGCTTCTTGATTAGATTATTAATAAAAAATAGACATTAGACAAAAACAATTCACCTTATATTTAATGCGAATATTTCAATATCAATGTAATGATATCATCCTCAGCGCATACTAAAAATATAGCAAAGTATTACAAAAAATAGTTATTAAACAAAAATGAGTGAAGTGTTAATTAATAATTTTGTTTAATAACTATTTTTTGTAATACTTTGCTATATTTTTAGTATGCGCTGAGGATGATGATATCATTACATTGATATTGAAATATTTACATTAAATAAATGTAATAAGGTTCATTGTTTTTGGCTAATGACTATTTTTTTATTAATAATTTCACAAAATTTTCCTTATAGACTTGTGTTCCTAATTTCATCCCTCTGTTAAGTTTTATACAGAACGTGGGTCTTAGCTAACTAGGATCTGGGTTCTTATTTAATCATATGATTAGCTTAACTCATTTAATAGCTAATTATAAACTCATTTTTTAACTTAAAGGATAATAGCATGTTCATATTTAATATATCGATGATTTGCTATCGGTCGGATAAGTTTGCTAGTTGACTAGAAATGAAGCAACTGGTATAAATTAGTAAAAAAATAAACAAAATGTCTGGTATTAAATTTCCATAAATATGTTTTTCTTTATTTATCTCCGTCCGTTTCTTACTGATAGGGCTACAGAATTTTACTTCCAAAATTACCTGCTGAATTCCCTCTCGGCGACATACATTTTTCCTTTTATAAAATAAACTTGCAAAACCAGACTTTAATTTCCTGGCTTATTTATCAATCACATTTCTAAAACAATAAATTAGAAATTAGCCTATATTAGAATTTAAAATATGTTCTTAACATTTAGAAAATAGAGAATAGGTTGATGGGATCTCGACTTGTTTTGGTTCATTCTTATCACAAAATCTAAATGGAAAAAAATTAAAAGTTAATTGATTTATAGAGTAAAAGACTCAATCAGTGAGTACGAATAAATAATAATTAAACAAGTGTCTAGGCTCATTTCTGTATTCTACTTCTAATAAAGGTCATGTGGTGACCACACCTCTCTCTACAAATATATGAACCATTTCACTGGGGAAATGATAATAAAATCGATATAAAGTGGACTCCCCCCCCCCCTCCTGGTCTCGCTACTCTCTCATTTTGTCTCTTTATGAATGAAGAATTACCGGAAGTTGATTTTGCATATTGATCTTAATGTCACTGAAGATGAGCGATGACTAACCTTGGCTCTAAAAGGGTACTTTACAAGATCCAAAAAAATGATTAATTTTTATTATTATTTTGGTGGGTGTGGTCGGTCAGAGTTCCCTTTTCTAATTTCCATACCACCACGCCCCAATATACCTTAACTTTATTTTAATGCCTCGGACTTTTTTTTTTTTACGTGATATTTGGAAATTCTTTATCAATGATGGTATTAGATTATCAATATAATATCTATGTCATGCTGTCATAAAAAACAACCAGGTGGTTAATCTATCGTGCAACTCCTCTCTGAGCAAATTAAACTCAGCATATTAAGGGTCGGTTGCTTCACATCTAGTTAACTAGCAAACTTATCCAATCGATAGCAAATCATCGACACAGTAGTCCAGAAGTGTAAATTTTTTCGAGGGGGAGGGGTCCGAACCTATTTTTTAAATATCCCACCCCCCCCCCCCCCCAATATACAAAAATATTTTTAAAATACCCGATAATCCTGAGCCTCGAGGGGCCCGGGCTTGCCTCTCAAAGACAAATTTTCATTAATTTTTTTTTTTTTAATCCAAATTTTTTCACCTGAGCACCTAAGGGCCCGGCGGCTCCCTCAAATTTTCATTAAATTTTTTTTTTCAATCTAAATTTTTCCGTTTTTATCTAAGGGCCCGTGTCCTCTCGAAGACAAATCATTAAATTTTATTTTTTTATCCAAATTTTTTCTGATTTTACCTGAGCTTTTAAAGACCAAAGTTTTATTTAAAAAAAAAAAATGCTTATATATTAAATATTTCATTTTTTTTTATTTCTTTTATTTATGCGACAGACTTTTTCAAACAAAAATACAGATATTAGACCTATATCCGTATATAGATTTGAAAAATTTTTTGGGAGGCCCGGGCCCCCGTGTCATTTAACGACCTGGACTCTTATTTAATCTTATATGATTAGCTTAACTAGTGAAAATACTCATAGTCAACTAGCTTATCCGAGAGATAGCTAGTTAATTAGAAGCAACCGGCCCTTAGACAACTATTTTATGTGGCATTAATACTCTCTGAAGATAGTTACGTTACTGAATAAAGAGCTTAAAAAAGAGACTCTCCTTTTTAATTAAAAAAAAAAATCTTTTAAAAATATTTAATCAATTTTCCCCTTTTTAATGCTAAGAATTAAGGAATTTGGAAATAAAATAATTTCCTCCAGTTGGATTTTTTGTTCATTAATGGATTAAATCTCTCACTACTTGACACCAAGAGAGAGAGAGAGAGAGAAGAGTTTATTATTTATGCACAAGAAAATGTCCTTGAAAGATTTGTTTTAAAACGCCCACTTAAATATTCAGGGTAAAGACATATGTACATAAGCGAAATTCAAAATTTTTTTTTAATTAAAAAAAAGGCGAAATTTTAAAGTTCATATGTTTATCCTTCATGATTTATATTTTAATAAAGAATTCTTCAGCGCTGATGTCAAATGTTCACTCACCTTTGAAATTTATAATATATGGATGACGTGTCTTCGAAACTCGAGTTTTAAGGTCACTTGCTGAAGAGTATTATGAAAAAATTTATTACTACTAACAGTTACAAAAAATTCCCCCTCACGTGGATAAAATTTTTTTCGGTATTTTCTTCTACCGGGCCGGATCGCATCCATTCACAAATTTTAGGCCAATAACGAGTAAAAAGAATCGAAAAATGTAGATGTGTTCATATTATATCTTAAAAGACGAAACTGGGGATCTGGGTTTTAGGCTTTGCTTATGTATTGATTTTTCGTGCAAAACAGAAAAGCCGTTTTAGTTTATTTATTAGATTTATTTTAAAGAATACTGAATTTTTCACAGGAAAATATTTTTTTGAGCTGGATGAATCTATTTTTATTTTCTATTATAAACGTAATATATAGAAGGAAACAGTGGCGGATCCAGAGGTGTTTCTCGGGGGGGGGGGGGGTAATCTGGAGTGACTGGTCGCACAGCACACATTTTTTTCTTAATTTCGATAATTTAAAGGCGCATTCTGTACTTGTTTGCCAGAATATAAATATAAATCAAATTTTTAAGTATTAATTATTATTAATTAAAATTAATATACTTGTTTTGGGTTCAAAAATTAGGTCTCGAACAAAATACCTCGACGTTGTATTTATTCAGGCATTTGTGACGTGTTTAGAGTATTATTATTTTTTTTAATTTTATTTAAGATCTTTTTCGGCATCAAAGGCCATTTAGACCCCCCTCTCTTTTTATTTTTTCAAATGGATTGGTAGCCAATCCAATTGAAATAAATTTGTATCGCATGAAACGGGATGCGAATCCTTGACCCCTAGCACAAGAGACTCTACCACTGAGCTTATGGCCTAAGAACGGAGAGAGAGTACTATTTACTTTATGTTTAGACAACTAATTTTGTTTATATTTGAAATAGTCAAGAGCGGATTCAGAAGTGTTTCTCGGGGGGGAGGATATGGTGTGACTGGTCGCACAGCATACACTTTTTTCTTAATTTCGGTAATTTAAAGGCGCATTCTGTACTTGTTTGTCAGAATATAAATGCAAATCAAATTTTTAAGTATTACTTTTTAAAATTTTACATTAAAAATAGATTAAATTTTTTTTTCGAAAAAAAGTATTTTTTTTTTTTTTAATCTCGGAGGAGGGGAGTAATTACCCCCTTTACCCCCTGTATGCGCCCATGGAAATAGTTAAATACAAATTAAATCAACATCACAACAATTTTCAGGGGTGGGGGGTATTATAAAGGCTCTAATGTCATTAACTATAGGATTCTATTATCTTTATTTGATGGCTAGTATATAATTCATGACACTATATCAATTTCATTAAAATAATGTCTGTATGCTTTAGAAACCCCATATCCTAGGGTCACGATCTGGACTCTCGCCAGGGGCTTCTGACAAAGGGTGTTGATTGAATGGCGTTTCCCAGGGCCGACAAGAGGGTGGGGCAGGCGTGGCTTTAGTCCCAGGGCTTCCCCATTCGGGCTTCTCACTAGATTTTGATATTAATTTACAAAAATACAGATAATTATTCAAATATCCACGTCCCTCAATTAACAATATGGATAACTAAAAATCGATAAAAGGAAAACTTACAAATTCTGGAATGATTTTCAAATGTGGGATTATTTATTTAAGCCATTTGGATACCAAATAAAAATGCCTGCGCCCCCAATATGTATATTAATTAATAATGGATATCGTGGTCAAAGTCTTATATGGCCTGAGTTGCCGAATCTGAATGTGAGTGTGAGTGTGAATGAGAAAAAATGTGTGTTTAAAAAAAAAAAGTGTAGGATTATTCTAAAATTTAAAAAAAAATTGACTTCGAGATTTTTAAGATTCTACTTGTTTTAGACCTCCCTGAGTGTTTGTGCTTGCTATCACGATTACTTAAAAACTCTACTAGCCAGTTTGATGAAATTTGGTTTATACTTCTTACACTAAATTTGTCTCAACTTTGGAGTAAATACGTTAACCGGCAATAGTACTTTACCTAATAATTTTGATCAAAAATTTTAAAATTTGATTTTTTTTTATTTCAAAAAGTTTTTATTCGACATAAGCTATATAGTATATCATTTATTTATTTCACCTCATTGCTGACTTTTCAATCAAGATTAGGACAATCTTCTGAACTATTAATACGGAAATAGAACAATTCACAATAATAATTTTTTTTTTTAATTAAAAAAACATTCACACTTTTTTCTCATTCACACTTTTTTCTCATTCACACTCTCATCCACACACCATTTGGTATCCAAATGGCTTAAATAAAATCATCGGACTGCCTGGGGTCCGAACCCGCAACTTTTGGTATACGAGGTTAACGCTAACCCCTACACCAAGCCCCGAGGGCCTCAATAATAATCTTACATAAATTTTACATGGTCAAAATTATATAATTATAAATAAATATATATGCTTATATAATAATATTATATAATTTTATGTAGTATTTATGTAAGACTATAATTGGGAATTGCTCTATTTCTATGACGAAAACGATCTCTTAAAAAGATAATTTATGATACAATCTGAGGGGTTGAAAGATTTAAAAAATTTAAAAAACCATTTGACTTCTGAACAGACCAATTAATTACCGGCAAAACAGACATCCATATTTATTTTTATGCTTGTGATAAAAATAATTTCTTTTCACTCTTCAGAAAATACATTCCGGAACATGTTTGATGGTTAATTTTCTCATCTCGTTAGATAAAAAGTATGTCAGTAAGCCAATGATATTTTAACGTTTAAGAGAAGAATGAGAAAAAGAAAAAAAAGAGGCCAAAGAAAATGCAATCTTCAAGATTCACGCCATCTTGTTTATTATCTGTACTGTATACAAGGCCGTTGAACTCGCATATGGTTCAATAACGTCACAATAGGAATCCACTCACTCACCTTTCTTGAAAAGACACGGAAGAAAAACAATTGGACACATTTTATTTAATAATAACGATGATAATTAATTGAGCTTTAAATCTGATTTTATTTAATTAAAGAAACTTTTATAATCTACTTTACTTAATGAAAGTGTGTGCGCGCGCGCTCGCGTTTAATCTTTATAATTTGGATCTAATCTACTTGGTATTCGAGGTGATTCTTAAACCGGAACCGAGTATTAACCCCACTACGTTTCTTTTGGATAAATAGATAAATTGGAGAAAAAAAATCTGGTGTGACAAGAACAGCTTTCACACAACTTTCTCTTACATTTGGTAAAGAAAGTTGTGCGACCTGACACACCAGATTTTTTTGTGTCGAGATATATTTTAGTTCGCCAATATATTAGAATTCAAGATAATATCATAAACATGGGAAAATATATTTTGTTACAATGGCAACCATTTCTCCTATCTATCCTATAAAGTACAAGAGTAAAGTGTGCTTCAAACAATTTTGAGGGCAAAATGAGAATATACATTTGAAAGATGATCTAAAAAATAATTGATTTTTGAATTTTAATCAAAATCGTTTGAGCGAATTTTGAGAAAATAAAAAAAAACTGAAAAAGTGCATCAGTAAAGTACTAGTACTTTTAGTCCGATTTTGATTAAAAGCTTATTTTCACGCCTCAGGACAGTACCTAACTTAAATATAAAATTTCAACCTCCTTCATGCTTTAAATTGAACGCAGACAGACAGACCATGTTGCGATTGCGAGTGCCATTTTTTGGATTTAGGGGACCTCAAAAACATGTATATCCATCAAAATCTCTACATCGAATTTTCGACATGAATTCAATACTTTCTCTCTATATACATATATTACATATATACATAGATAAGAGAAAGTAATTATAAAATTTTACTTGAAATTTATGAAACATTCATCAGATCTTTATGATTCCCC
>JAKCPI010021951.1:0-10432 GCA_023213315.1 Euborellia annulipes | reverse complement strand
TCTATTTTAATAATTATTATTGCTTATTGTTTTAGTGGAACTGATCCTTTCCTAACATTTTATTATTTAGAAGAACGAGATAAAGTCTTACGTAAGAAAAGGGAGGGGGTTCGAGAAATCTTATGTATACTTACATGGGGTTGGGGGATCAAAAATGACTAAAATTGTCTTTACGTAATTAATGAACTGGCCGCCCTTAACGAGATTTTGATTCTTTATTGGGATCTTCTTCGGGCTTGTTGAATTTAAAAAAAAAAAAGTTTTTCATTTATTATAAATTAGCAATTAAAAATTAGCTAAATGATCAATCATTTCTACTTTCTCTTAAAACTGCAGAACTTGAAAATTATTTTTTGACAACAAGCCTGAAAATGATCCCAAGTTGGATCGAAACGTCGCTTAAGTTTGTCATAAATGAAATTGGCCTGTCGAAGCTCTATATTCTTTCTATTCTTCACAATCTTTTAAATTTCAAAAAGTCGAATATAGTTAGTCTGACTAATCCGACACTATATTTTCAAAAAACGTGATTAACCTAAATAGCAAACGGTTGAAGTAGAAATTTAAAGAATTCAAGATAATTAGTGGTGAAAAATTGAATTGTATCTTGTATAAAAAAATTTAATTTTTACTTTCTCTTACCTCTATAAGTATATGTTAATATATAGAGAAAGTATTGGATTCATGTCAAAAATTCGATGTCGAGATTTTGATGGAATATGTCTCTCTGTGTGTCTGTGAACAAAATATCTCAAGAACGAAAAGAGCTAGGAAGTTGAAATTTTATATTTAAATTAGACTCCCCCCATGAGACGTGACACGAAGCTTTTGAACAAAATCGGCCAAAAAGCACTAGTACTTTACTGATGCACTTTTTCAGTTGTTTTTTCGATTTTCTCAAAATTCGTTCCAAAGATTTTGATTAAAATTCAAAAATCAATTATTTTTTAGATGATCTTTAAAATGTATATTCTCATTTTGCCATTGAAATCTTCTGAAAGACCACTTTACTCTTGTACTCCATAGAAACGATAGGAGAAATGGTTGTCATAGTAACAAAATGTAAATATAAAATTTTACATCTTGAATTCCAATGTACCGTACTGTCGGAAACTAAATATATGTCGACACAAAAAAATCTGGTGTGACAAGCACAGCTGCGACCAGTCACACCAGATTTTTAATATTCAATCGAGTGACATAAAGAAAAGATTCTCCATTGGTGTCATATCTCTTTGAATTAGAAGAATTTAGAAATTTGTAATTTTTATTAATTCTTTGTTTATTTTAAAAAAGGTCTTCCTTGTTTTTAATCCATCTTGCCATAAGTAGAAAGGTTAGTGAGTGAATGACATATGACTCATATGGTCAATCCCGTGGCGTTAGAGAGGTACAAAGGGAGGTCAAACAACTAACTAAATTCCCATTTGGGACATGGACTAAATAGGAAAAATTTTTTCACTTTCATTAACTATGATGAATAAAATTAATTTCGAAAGTGGAAAAAATAGTAGGCCTACTGGTACTTCGTATATTAATTTAAAAAGTTGATTGTCATTATTTACAATTTAATTCTGTTTGCTTATTACTAATCAAATATGTTCTTTATAAATAGATGAAGACATTTATTATAAATTAAATTGATAAGAGAGAAATACTTCTCTAGCTTGTGAGTTGCGTTTTAATTAAATTTCTGATTTTCAATATTAAAATTTTTACTTTCTCTTACCTCAATATATGTTAATATATAGAAAGAGAAAGTATTGGATTCATGTCAAAAATTCGATGTCGAGATTTTGATAGATATATACGTTTTGAGGTTCCCTGTATCCAAAAAAGTGGTTTTCGCGATGGTCTGTCTCTGTGTGTGTATGTTCAATTTTAAGCATGAAGGAATTGAGCTATGAGGCTGAAATTTTATATTTAAGTTAAACATCCCCCGGGAGCGTGAAAATAAGCTTTTAATCAAAATCGGGCAAAAAGTACTAGTACTTTACTGATGTACTTTTTCAGTTTTTTAACGATTTTGATTAAAATTCAAAAAATTTTTAGAAGCTCTTTCAAATGTATATTTTCATTTCTCCCCTCTCTCCTAATTGTTTGAAGCACATTTTACTCTTGTGCTTCATAAGAAAGATGGGAGAAATAGTTGCAAAATATACACTAATTAAATATTCAATTATAATAGTCACACCAGATTACCCCCTCTCCCCGAGGAACTCCTCTGGATCCGTTACTTTAGGGAACTCATCATTATAATATAAAGATATTATGAAAATTTTGTTTCCATGATATGATTATTAATCAGTTAGATTAAATATCCTATTATTGATCATCATTACTTATTATTTCTTGTAAATTTTCTCTGTTTATTTATATAAAACAGGGAAAGATTGCACTCAGGAGTAGATAAAAAAAATTTTTCAACTTAAGACTCCTTCATCAAAATAATCAAAAAAAATGCTTTTCTTATTCCATATTTTCTGAGTGCTTTGAACGGTAAAGTTTGTTGCTTTTAAAAAAATATTTTAATGTAATATCATTTGTTTTACGCCCATCTCCATATTAAAATTTTTAGGGAAGTTTGATCGATTCTTTACATAATTTCAAATTCAATTCATTCCATCTGTTAATATTCGAGTGCATGGGATCCTTCGTTTATTTTATATTCATTCTAAAAAAGTACTCTACTATTAAAATTTAAATAAATCCCGCTAACTATAAAAATGCTTAATGAAAATGTTTACTTTCTCTTACCTATATATATTAAAATATAGAGAGAAAGTATTGTTTTAAAGAGGTAACGAATAATACCTATATTTTATCCCTAGACTCAACTGGCATATAAAATTTGATTTTACTCAAGTAAACAATGATTATTTTAAAAATATTAATTTATATTTAATTAGGAGTAAACCTATTAATTGCTAAAAAAATTTTAAAACTTTTTGAAAATATCAAAATAGTTGAGAAGGAAATAAAATTAATTCAACACGTCAATCGAATAACGTACGGTCTATAAGAGGAGAGGCTGAAAATTTCGACATGAATTCAATTGAATATAAGAGAAATATTTAATTGTGATTTTCTCGGAAACAGCTGCACATAACATCTTGATTCTAAATATATTTACCATCTACTCTAAGTACATTCATCATACAAAAGGCCATTTCAAACTCAGAGTTACTCTTTTGACCGCGTGTCATGTCTCGAATTCCTTTTCGGTAATGTTTAGAGTTCACCCGGATTTTTCTGATTTGGTCAATTACAATTTATAATTCATTTTCTTTTCATTCGTACCTTTACAATTATTTCAAAATTAACATTTTATTCTATTAATATCACAATAAAATTCCTTCTTTTTTTTGAATTCCGATTGCTTGCATAAAAAGTTCTCTCTAACGGTTGTTCATTCATAATTTTCATGAGTATGAGAGAATCCCATTCTTTCTCTTTTCAAATTCCCATTAGCCTTTTTTTCTTCAATTTTTATTTTAGTCTTCTTGTTGCTTACTTCTTGTGTATTACTCTCTATTAATAAATTTTCTTGCTTGTTGAATGGCTAGAATTTTATTATTAACTCCGATTCAAGGTAAAATAAATATAAAATTTTATTGATATAAACAATTGCCTGATCTAGGTTACAATTTAGATAGGCGAACTCATAATAATATTAGGTGTGAATGAATTAGTTAAAAATTTTAATATGCAAGGTCTTTCTGTAATACGCGAGGATAATCCAAGGGTGGTTGTATATTGACTGGCCAATATAAAGAAAATATCCCCTATAAACATATAGCCCGAAACTCTTATTTCCACCAAATGAGTTGATTCTTTTCCAAATTAGGACTGTTAAGTCGTTTTAGGGTTGCTTGCTACAGTATAATTATCTACCTTAGCTATCCCTGGATAAACTAAGATTTCCAAGTCTTCAGTTCTGATTAAACTAATCATATGATTAAATCAGAGAACTAAATCAGGTAACTAAAACCCAAAGTTCGGTATAAGGTTTAACTAAGAAGTGAAATTAAGAACACAATTTCAGTTTATTTATTTTTTTTATTTGGAAATTTTTAAATTTTCATTAAAAAATTAATTAACTTTAATTAATTATTTTAATTTTTAATAATAATAGACAAAAAATTATGCCTTTATTAAGTTGCAAACTTCACAAAATTATAAGTAAAAACTTCTCCAATTGGCTTCTTGATTAGATTATTAATAAAAAATAGACATTAGACAAAAACAATTCACCTTATATTTAATGCGAATATTTCAATATCAATGTAATGATATCATCCTCAGCGCATACTAAAAATATAGCAAAGTATTACAAAAAATAGTTATTAAACAAAAATGAGTGAAGTGTTAATTAATAATTTTGTTTAATAACTATTTTTTGTAATACTTTGCTATATTTTTAGTATGCGCTGAGGATGATGATATCATTACATTGATATTGAAATATTTACATTAAATAAATGTAATAAGGTTCATTGTTTTTGGCTAATGACTATTTTTTTATTAATAATTTCACAAAATTTTCCTTATAGACTTGTGTTCCTAATTTCATCCCTCTGTTAAGTTTTATACAGAACGTGGGTCTTAGCTAACTAGGATCTAGGTTCTTATTTAATCATATGATTAGCTTAACTCATTTAATAGCTAATTATAAACTCATTTTTTAACTTAAAGGATAATTTTAAAGTAGCAAGAAGAAGAAAGAGAAGCAGCTAGTAATTATTTCATTTATTTAATACCCATTAGGCTGACGTTTCGGTCTCGGTTGAGACCATCCTCAGAGCTTATGGGCTGTCAATATAGGATAAATAAAAGGATAATAGCATGTTCTTATATACTATATCGATGATTTGCTATCGGTCGGATAAGTTTGCTAGTTGACTAGAAATGAAGCAACTGGTATAAATTAGTAAAAAAAATAAACAAAATGTCTGGTATTAAATTTCCATAGATATGTTTTTCTTTATTTATCTCCGTCCGTTTCTTACTGATAGGGCTACAGAATTTTGCTTCAAAATTACCTGCTGAATTCCCTCTCGGCGACATAAATTTTTCCTTTTATAAAATAAACTTGCAAAACCTGACTTTAATTTCCTGGCTTATTTATCAATCACATTTCTAAAACAATAAATTAGAAATTAGCCTATATTAGAATTTAAAATATGTTCTTAACATTTAGAAAATAGAGAATAGGCTGATGGGATCTCGACTTGTTTTGGTTCATTCTTATCACAAAATCTAAATGGAAAAAAATTAAAAGTTAATTGATTTATAGAGTAAAAGACTCAATCAGTGAGTACGAATAAATAATAATTAAACAAGTGTCTAGGCTCATTTCTGTATTCTACTTCTAATAAAGGTCATGTGGTGACCACACCTCTCTCTACAAATATATGAACCATTTCACCGGGGAAATGATAATAAAATCGATATAAAGTGGACTCCCCCCCCCTCCTGGTCTCGCTACTCTCTCATTTTGTCTCTTTATGAATGAAGAATTACCGGAAGTTGATTTTGCATATTGATCTTAATGTCACTGAAGATGAGCGATGACTAACCTTGGCTCTAAAAGGGTACTTTACAAGATCCAAAAAAATGATTAATTTTTATTATTATTTTGGTGGGTGTGGTCGGTCAGAGTTACCTTTTCTAATTTCCATACCACCACGCCCCAATATACCTTAACTTTATTTTAATGCCTCGGACTTTTTTTTTTTACGTGATATTTGGAAATTCTTTATCAATGGTATTAGATTATCAATATAATGTCATGCTGTCATAACCCAGATAGCACAGTACGTCTTATGTACGTACATAAGACGAATTGTGCGTCTTATGTACGTACATAAGACGTACTGTGCTATCTGGGAAAAAACAACCAGGTGGTTAATCTATCGTGCAACTCCTCTCTGAGCAAATTAAACTCAGCATATTAAGGGTCGGTTGCTTCACATCTAGTTAACTAGCAAACTTATCCAATCGATAGCAAATCATCGACACAGTAGTCCAGAAGTGTAAATTTTTTCGAGGGGGAGGGGTCCGAACCTATTTTTACTTTCTCTTACCTATGTATATATGTAATATATATATAGAGAGAAAGTATTGGATTCATGTCAAAAATTCGATGTCGAGATTTTGATGGATCTTCACGTTTTGAGGTCCCCTGAATCCAAAAAAGTGGTTTTCGCGACATGGTCTGTCTGTGTGTGTGTGTGTGTGTGTGTGTGTGTGTGTGTGGGTGGGTGTGTGTGTGTGTGTGTGTGTGTGTGTTCAATTTTAAGCATGAAGGAATTGAGCTAGGAGGATGAAATTTTATATTTAAGTTAAATACCTCCCGGGACCGGAAAAATAAGCTTTTAATCAAAATCGGCCAAAGAGTACTAGTACTTTACTGATGTACTTTTTCAGTTTTTTTCGATTTTCTCAAAATTCGCTCTAACGATTTTGATTAAAATTCAAAAATCAATTATTTTTTAGATGCTCTTTCAAATGTATATTTTCGTTTTGCCCTCAAAATTGTTTGAAGCACACTTTACTCTTGTGCTTCATAGGAAAGATAGGAGAAATGGTTGCCATGGTAACAAAATATAAATATTTTCCCATACCTATAAATTTTACATCTGAATTCAAATATTCCCTACTGCCGGGAACTAAATATATGTCGACACAAAAAATCTGGTGTGACAAGCACAGTTCACAACTTTCGATTACCGAAGGTAAGAGAAAGTTGTGTGCTGTGCGCCAGTCACACCAGATTTTTAAATATCCCCCCCCCCCCCAATATACAAAAATTTTTTTAAAAGTACCCGATAATCCTGAGCCTCGAGGGGCCCGGGCCCGCCCCCCAAAAACAAATTTCCATAAATTTTTTTTTTTATTAATATTTTTCACCCCGGGGCCCCAAGGGCCCGGGGGCCCCCCCAAATTTTCATAAAATTTTTTTTTTTAATCAAAATTTTTCTTTTTTTTTGAAGGGGCCGGTTTCCTCTCGAAGACAAATCATTAAATTTTATTTTTTATCCAAATTTTTTCTGATTTTACCTGAGCTTTTAAAGACCAAAGTTTTATTTAAAAAAAAAATGCTTATATATTAAATATTTCATTTTTTTTTATTTCTTTTATTTATGCGACACACTTTTTCAAACAAAAATACAGATAGTAGACCCTATATCCGTATATATATATATATATATATATAGGGATTTGAAAAATTTTTGGGGGGCCCGGGCCCCGTGACTACCTCCTCTTATATACGCCCCTGCTGTAAACAATAACACATAAAAAAAAATGAGTTTTCAACTCTAATTAGCTATCTAGGCATAGACATAGCCAGAAATCTTTGATGGAGGAGGGGGGAGGGGTTTCAAGAAAATGTTTTCAAACATTTGAAAAATTTAAGATTATTTTAGGGTTTATTTATTTTTTAGCTAGAGACTTTCTTTACCCTATGTAAAATATAATTTGTATTAGGTCTATAAAGCTTAAATATCTGAAAATACTTAGCTGGGGGGGGTTGAACCCCTACTAAATCCATATGATCCAAGTTAAGAAAGTTGTAAAGTCTCTTAATAAAGGCATCATTTATAAAAATTATTAAAAATTAAAATTTTTAATTAATTAAAATAAATAACAAAAGTAATTAAAGCTAATTAATTTTTTAACAAATATTTAAAAATTTCCAAAACAATAAATGATTAAGGTTGTGGTCCTAATTTCATCCTCATTTAACGACCAGGACTCTTATTTAATCATATGATTAGCTTAACTAGTGAAAATACTCATAGTCAACTAGCTTATCCGAGAGATAGCTAGTTAATTAGAAGCAACCGGCCCTTAGACAACTATTTTATGTGGCATTAATACTCTCTGAAGATGGTGACGTTACTGAATAAAGAGCTTAAAAAAGAGACTCTCCTTTTTAATTAAAAAAAAAAAAATCTTTTAAAAATATTTAATCAATTTTCCTCTTTTTAATGCTAAGAATTAAGGAATTTGGAAATAAAATAATTTCCTCCAGTTGGATTTTTTGTTCATTAATGGATTAAATCTCTCACTACTTGACACCAAGAGAGAGAGAGAGAGAGAGAGTATTATTATTTATGCACAAGAAAATGTCCTTGAAAGATTTGTTTTAAAACGCCCACTTAAATATTCAGGGTAAAGACATATGTACATAAGCGAAATTCAAAATTTTTTTTAATTAAAAAAAAAGGCGAAATTTTAAAGTTCATATGTTTATCCTTCATGATTTATATTTTAATAAAGAATTCTTCAGCGCTGATGTCAAATGTTCACTCACCTTTGAAATTTATAATATATGGATGACGTGTCTTCGAAACTCGAGTTTTAAGGTCACTTGCTGAAGAGTATTATGAAAAAATTTATTACTACTAACAGTTACAAAAAATTCCCCCTCACGTGGATAAAAATTTTTTCGGTATTTTCTTCTACCGGGCCGGATCGCATCCATTCACAAATTTTAGGCCAATAACGAGTAAAAAGAATCGAAAAATGTAGATGTGTTCATATTATATCTTAAAAGACGAAACTGGGGATCTGGGTTTTAGGCTTTGCTTATGTATTGATTTTTCGTGCAAAACAGAAAAGCCGTTTTAGTTTATTTATTAGGATTTATTTTAAAGAATACTGAATTTTTCACAGGAAAATATTTTTTTGAGCTGGATGAATCTATTTTTATTTTCTATTATAAACGTAATATATAGAAGGAAACAGTGGCGGATCCAGAGGTGTTTCTCGGGGGGGGGGTAATCTGGAGTGACTGGTCGCACAGCACACATTTTTTTCTTAATTTCGGTAATTTAAAGGCGCATTCTGTACTTGTTTGCCAGAATATAAATATAAATCAAATTTTTAAGTATTAATTATTATTAATTAAAATTAATATACTTGTTTTGGGTTCAAAAATTAGGTCTCGAACAAAATACCTCGACGTTGTATTTATTCAGGCATTTGTGACGTGTTTAGAGTATTATTATTTTTTTTAATTTTATTTAAGATCTTTTTCGGCATCAAAGGCCATTTAGACCCCCTCTCCTTTTATTTTTTCAAATGGATTGGTAGCCAATCCAATTGAAATAAATTTGTATCGCATGAAACGGGATGCGAATCCTTGACCCCTAGCACCAAGAGACTCTACCACTGAGCTTATGGCCTAAGAAATCGGAGAGAGTACTATTTACTTTATGTATAGACAACCAATTTTGTTAAGTATTTTAAATAGTCAAGAGTTGATTCAGAAGTGTTTCTCGTAAAGGGGATATGGTGTAATCTGGTCGCATTAGCATAATTTTTTTCTTAATTTCGGTAATTTAGAAGGCGCATTCTAAACTTGTTTTTTGTCAGGAGGTCAAGCAAATCAAATTTTCAAGTATTACTTTTTAAAATTTTACATTAAAAATAGATTAAAATTTTTTTTTCGGAAAAAAGTATTTTTTTTTTTTAACTTCGGAGGGAGGGGAGTAATTACCCCCTTTACCCCCTGTATGCGCCCATGGAAATAGTTAAATACAAATTAAATCAACATCACGGTAACAATTTTCAGGGGTGGGGTATTATTAAAGGCTCTAATGTCATTAACTATGAAGTTCTATTATCTTTATTTGATGGCTAGTATATAATTCATGACACTATATCAATTTCATTAAAATAATGTCTGTATGCTTTAGAAACCCCATATCCTAGGGTCACGATCTGGACTCTCGCCAGGGGCTTCTGACAAAGGGTGTTGATTGAATGGCGTTTCCCAGGGCCGACAAGAGAGGGTGGGGCAGGCGTGGCTTTAGTCCCAGGGCTTCCCCATTCGGGCTTCTCACTAGATTTTGATATTAATTTACAAAAATACAGATAATTATTCAAATATCCACGTCCCTCAATTAACAATATGGATAACTAAAAATCAAATAAAGGAAAACTTACAAATTCCAGAATGATTTTCAAATGTGGGATTATTTATTTAAGCCATTTGGATACCAAATAAAAATGCCTGCGCCCCCAATATGTATATTAATTAATAATGGATATCGTGGTCAAAGTCTTATATGGCCTGAGTTGCCGAATCTGAATGTGAGTGTGAGTGTGAATGAGAAAAATGTGTGTTTAAAAAAAAAAAGTGTAGGATTATTCTAAAATTTAAAAAAATTGACTTCGAGATTTTTTAAGGAATTCTACTTGTTTTAAACCTCCCTGAGTGTTTGTGCTTGCTATCACGATTACTTAAAAACTCTACTAGCCAGTTTGATGAAATTTGGTTTATACTTCTTACACTAAATTTGTCTCAACTTTGGAGTAAATACGTTAACCGGCAATAGTACTTTACCTAATAATTTTGATCAAAAATTTTAAAATTTGATTTTTTTCTTATTTCAAAAAGTTTTTATTCGACATAAGCTAT
>JAKCPI010021950.1:0-14997 GCA_023213315.1 Euborellia annulipes | reverse complement strand
TTTTTAAGGGAGGCGTGGTAACATAAAGTTTGGAAACCACTGCTATAGATTCTAAATCTAATTTGGGGAATATTTTATTTCAATGAGACAAAATTCGCTTCCTTTTAAATTGATAATTAAGTCTATAACTATTGTACTTAAAAATTTTGAAGAGATTATTTAGTAAAAAATAACATTCTAAAAGCCATCTCTTAAAAAAAGATTAAACCTGGCTCACCTTATTTATTTAAGAGCTCTGCGTTTCGCTTCTAATAAAATCAACCAATTAGCCTGCAGGTCTAGTCATACACTTTTGTTTTGAATGAATAAACCATTGGCAATTGTAACTTGACCCCCATTGCTCACTTTGTTTATTGCTTTTATTCACATTTCTCACCAACGCGCAGCAATATGATATGCACATTTTTTTCCTTTATTGGTCAAAAAACGGCTTGGCGTCTTATAGCTACATCAGCCTTCAAAATATAAATTATTTAGTAATAGATATAGGGAGGGATCTTCTTTATAATTTTCATTAGATATCCAAATTTTTTCTCTCGATTCCCTTGTTAATTCTTCCAAACTCTCTTTTTCTGTGTCTTCCGCGACATATCAATCTTTGTGATTTTGAATATTACATTAAGTTTTATTAATCACTGATATATAATTAATAAAAAAAGGAAAAAGAATATCGGAGTTTTTCAGATCAATAAGGGGCCATTCATTAATTACGTAAGGGTTTTGAGGGGGCGGGGGGTTAAGAATCTCTCTAGATGTCCTTATGTAGGTGGGAGGGTCGTAAAACTTATTCTTACGTAATACTTTTTGAATCAAAATTCAAATCAAAGAATCTAATTTCATTTTGGATTTCCAATAGTTTCCTTTATTTTATAGTGAACAATGTAATTTAAATTCTATTTTAATAATTATTATTGCTTATTGTTTTAGTGGAACTGATCCTTTCCTAACATTTTATTATTTAGAAGAACGAGATAAAGTCTTACGTAAGAAAAGGGAGGGGGTTCGAGAAATCTTATGTATACTTACATGGGGGTAGGGGGATCAAAAATGACTAAAATTGTCCTTACGTAATTAATGAATGGGCCCTTAACGAGATTTTGATTCTTTATTGGGATCTTCTTCAGGCTTGTTAAATTTAAAAAAAAAAGTTTTTCATTTATTATAAATTAGCAATTAAAAATTAGCTAAATGATCAATCATTTCTACTTTCTCTTAAAACTGCAGAACTTGAAAATTATTTTTTGACAACAAGCCTGAAAATGATCCCAAGTTGGATCGAAACGTCGCTTAAGTTTGTCATAAATGAAATTGGCCTGACAAAGCTCTATATTCTTTCTATTCTTCACAATCTTTTAAATTTCAAAAAGTCGAATATAGTTAGTCTGACTAATCCGACACTATATTTTCAAAAACGTGATTAACCTAAATAGCAAACGGTTGAAGTAGAAATTTAAAGAATTCAAGATAATTAGTGGTGAAAAATTGAATTGTATCTTGTATAAAAAATTTAATTTTTACTTTCTCTTACCTCTATATATATGTTAATATATAGAGAGAGAAAGTATTGGATTCATGTCAAAAATTCGATGTCGAGATTTTGATGAATATGTCTCTCTGTGAACAAAATATCTCAAGAACGAAAAGAGCTAGGAAGTTGAAATTTTATATTTAAGTTAGACTCCCCCATGGGACGTGACACGAAGCTTTTGAACAAAATCGGCCAAAAAGCACTAGTACTTTACTGATGCACTTTTTCAGTTGTTTTTTCGATTTTCTCAAAATTCGTTCCAATGATTTTGATTAAATTCAAAAATCAATTATTTTTTAGATGCTCTTTAAAATGTATATTCTCATTTTGCCATTGAAATCTTCTGAAAGACCACTTTACTCTTGTACTCCATAGAAACGAGGAGAAATGGTTGCCATAGTAACAAAATGTAAATATTATAAATTTTACATCTTAAATTCTAATGTACCTTACTGTCGGAAACTAAATATATGTCGACACAAAAAATCTGGTGTGACAAGCACAGGTGCGACCAGCCACACCAGATTTTTAATATTCAATCGAGTGACATAAAGAAAAGATTGTATCTCTTTGAATTAGAAGAATTTAGAAATTTGTAATTTTCATTAATTCTTTGTTTATTTTAAAAAAGGTCTTCCTTGTTTTTAATCCATCTTGCCATAAGTAGAAAGGTTAGTGAGTGAATGACATATGACTCATATGGTCAATCCCGTGGCGTTAGAGAGGTACAAAGGGAGGTCAAACAACTAACTAAATCCCCATTTGGGACATGGACTAAATAGGAAAAAATTTTTCACTTTCATTAACTATGATGAATAAAATTAATTTCGAAAGTGGAAAAAATAGTAGGCCTACTCGTACTTCGTATATTAATTTAAAAAGTTGATTGTCATTATTTACAATTTAATTCTGTTTGCTTATTACTAATCAAATATGTTCTTTATAAATAGATGAAGACATTTATTATAAATTAAATTGATAAGAGAGAAATACTCCTCTAGCTTGTGAGTTGCGTTTTAATTAAATTTCTGATTTTCAATATTAAAATTTTTACTTTCTCTTACCTCAATATATGTTAATATATAGAAAGAGAAAGTATTGGATTCATGTCAAAAATTCGATGTCGAGATTTTGATAGATATATACGTTTTGAGGTTCCCTGTATCCAAAAAAGTGGTTTTCGCGATGGTCTGTCTCTGTGTGTGTATGTTCAATTTTAAGCATGAAGGAATTGAGCTATGAGGCTGAAATTTTATATTTAAGTTAAACATCCCCCGGGAGCGTGAAAATAAGCTTTTAATCAAAATCGGGCAAAAAGTACTAGTACTTTACTTATGTACTTTTTCAGTTTTTTAACGATTTTGATTAAAATTCAAAAAATTTTTAGAAGCTCTTTCAAATGTATATTTTCATTTCTCCCCTCTCTCCCTAATTGTTTGAAGCACATTTTACTCTTGTGCTTCATAAGAAAGATGGGAGAAATAGTTGCAAAATATACACTAATTAAATATTCAATTATAATAGTCACACCAGATTACCCCCTCTCCCCGAGGAACTCCTCTGAATCCGTTACTTTAGGGAACTCATCATTATAATATAATGATATTATGAAAGTTTTATTTCCATGATATGATTATTAATCAGTTAGATTAAATATCCTATTATTGATCATCATTATTTATTATTTCTTGTAAATTTTCTCTGTTTATTTATATAAAACAGGGAAAGATTGCACTCAGGAGTAGATAAAAAAATCTGGTGTGACTGGCGCACAGCACACAACTTTCTCTTACCTTCGGTAATCGAAAGTTGTGTTCTGTGCTTGTCACACCAGATTTTTTGTGTCGACATGTATTTAGTTCCCGGCAGTAGGGAATATTTGAATTCAGATGTAAAATTTATAAGTATGGGAAAATATTTATATTTTGTTACCATGGCAACCATTTCTCCTATCTTTTCTATGAAGCACAAGAGTAAAGTGTGCTTCAAACAATTTTGAGGGCAAAACGAGAATATACATTTGAAAGAGCATCTAAAAAATAATTGATTTTTGAATTTTAATCAAAATCGTTAGAGCGAATTTTGAGAAAATCGAAAAAAACTGAAAAAGTACATCAGTAAAGTACTAGTACTCTTTGGCCGATTTTGATTAAAAAAGCTTATTTTTCCGGTCCCGGGGGCTGTTTAACTTAAATATAAAATTTCAACCTCCTAGCTCAATTCCTTCATGCTTAAAATTGAACACACACACACACACCCACCCACACACACACCCACCCACCCCACCCACACACAGACAGACCATGTCGCGAAAACCACTTTTTTGGATTCAGGGGACCTCAAAACGTGAAGATCCATCAAAATCTCGACATCGAATTTTTGACATGAATCCAATACTTTCTCTCTATATATATATTACATATATACATAGGTAAGAGAAAGTAAAAAAATTTTTCAACTTAAGACTCCTTCATCAAAATAATAATAATAAAAAAAAATGCTTTTCTTATTCCATATTTTCTGAGTGCTTTGAACGGTCAAGTTTGTTGCGTTTAAAAAAATATTTTAATGTACTATCATTTGTTTTACGCCCATCTCCATATTAAAATTTTTAGGGAAGTTTGATCGATTCTTTACATAATTTCAAATTCAATTCATTCCATTTGTTAATATTCGAGTGCATGGGATCCTTCATTTATTTTATATTCATTCTAAAAAAATACTCTACTATTAAAATTTAAATAAAACCCGCTAACTATAAAAATGCTTAATGAAAATGTTTACTTTCTCTTACCTATATATATTAAAATATAGAGAGAAAGTATTGTTTTAAAGAGGTAACGAATAATACCTATATTTTATCCCTAGACTCAACTGGCATATAAAATTTGATTTTACTCAAGGAAACAATGATTATTTTAAAAATATTAATTTATATTTAATTAGGAGTAAACCTATTAATTGCTAAAAAAATTTTAAAACTTTTTGAAAATATCAAAATAGTTGAGAAGGAAATAAAATTAATTCAACACGTCAATCGAATAACGTACGGTCTATAAGAGGAGAGGCTGAAAATTTCGACATGAATTCAATTGAATATAAGAGAAATATTTAATTGTGATTTTCTCGGAAACAGCTGCACATAACATCTTGATTCTAAATATATTTACCATCTACTCTAAGTACTTTCATCATACAAAAGGCCATTTAAATCTCTTTTGACCCCGTGTCATGTCTCGAATTCCTTTTCGGTAATGTTTAGAGTTCACCCGGATTTTTCTGATTTGGTCGATTACAATTTATAATTCATTTTCTTTTCATTCGTACCTTTACAATTATTTCAAAATTAACATTTTATTCTATTAATATCACAATAAAAATTCCTTCTTTTTTTTGAATTCCGATTGCTTGCATAAAAAGTTCTCTCTAACGGTTGTTCATTCATAATTTTCATGAGTATGAGAGAATCCCATTCTTTCTCTTTTCAAATTCCCATTAGCCTTTTTTTTTCCTTCAATTTTTATTTTAGTCTTCTTGTTGCTTACTTCTTGTGTATTACTCTCTATTAATAAATTTTCTTGCTTGTTGAATGGCTAGAATTTTATTATTAACTCCGATTCAAGGTAAAATAAATATAAAATTTTATTGATATAAACAAGTGCCTGATCTAGGGTACAATTTAGATAGGCGAACTCATAATAATATTAGGTGTGAATGAATTAGTAAAAAATTTTAATATGCAAGGTCTGTAATACGCGAGGATAATCCAAGGGTGGTTGTATATTGACTGGCTAATACAAAGAAAATATCCCCTATAAACATATGGCCCGAAACTCTTATTTCCACCAAATGAGTTGATTCTTTTCCAAATTAGGACTGTTAAGTCGTTTTAGGGTTGCTTGCTACAGTATAATTATCTACCTTAGCTATCCCTGGATAAACTAAGATTTCCAAGTCTTCAGTTCTGATTAAACTAATCATATGATTAAATCA
Source organism: Euborellia annulipes (assembly GCA_023213315.1). Lineage (NCBI taxonomy): Eukaryota > Metazoa > Arthropoda > Insecta > Dermaptera > Anisolabididae > Euborellia > Euborellia annulipes. The sequence continues at coordinate 9,476 of JAKCPI010021950.1, read as the reverse complement.
GAGAACTAAATCAGGTAACTAAAACCCAAAGTTCGGTATAAGGTTTAACTAAGAAGTGAAATTAAGAACACAATTTCAGTTTATTTATTTTTTTTTATTTGGAAATTTTTAAATTTTCATTTAAAAAATTAATTAACTTTAATTAATTATTTTAATTTTTAATAATAATAGACAAAAAAATTGCCTTTATTAAGTTGCAAACTTCACAAAATTATAAGTAAAAACTTCTCCAATTGGCTTCTTGATTAGATTATTATAAAAAATAGACATTAGACAAAAACAATTCACCTTATATTTAATGCGAATATTTCAATATCAATGTAATGATATCATCCTCAGCGCATACTAAAAATATAGCAAAGTATTACAAAAAATAGTTATTAAACAAAAATGAGTGAAGTGTTAATATTTTTGTTGTAATACTTTGCTATATTTTTAGTATGCGCTGAGGATGATGATATCATTACATTGATATTGAAATATTTACATTAAATAAATGTAATAAGGTTTATTGTTTTTGGCTAATGTCTATTTTTTTATTAATAATTTCACAAAATTTTCCTTATAGACTTGTGTTCCTAATTTCATCCCTCTGTTAAGTTTTATACAGAACGTGGGTCTTAGCTAACTAGGATCTAGGTTCTTATTTAATCATATGATTAGTTTAACTCATTTAATAGCTAATTATAAACTCATTTTTTAACTTAAAGGATAATAGCATGTTCTTATTTACTATATCGATGATTTGCTATCGGTCGGATAAGTTTGCTAGTTGACTAGAAATGAAGCAACTGGTATAAATTAGTAAAAAAAATAAACAAAATGTCTGGCATTAAATTTCCATAGATATGTTTTTCTTTATTTATCTCCGTCCGTTTCTTACTGATAGGGCCACAGAATTTTGCTTCAAAATTACCTGCTGAATTCCCTCTCGGCGACATACATTTTTACTTTCTCTTACCTATATATATATGTTAATATATAGAGAGAGAAAGTATTGTATTCATGTCAAAAATTCGATGTCGAGATTTTGATGGATCTTTACGTTTTGAGGTCCCCTGTATCCAAAAAATCTGGTGTGACTGGCGCACAGCACACAACTTTCTCTTACCTTCGGTAATCGAAAGTTGTGTACTGTGCTGTCACACCAGATTTTTTGTGTCGACATGTATTTAGTTCCCGGCAGTAGGGAATATTTGAATTCAGATGTAAAATTTATAAGTATGGGAAAATATTTATATTTTGTTACCATGGCAACCATTTCTCCTATCTTTTCTATGGAGTGCAAGAGTAAAGTGGTCTTCAAACAATTTTGAGGGCAAAACGAGAATATACATTTGAAAGAGCATCTAAAAAATAATTGATTTTTGAATTTTAATCGAAATCGTTAGAGCGAATTTTGAGAAAATCGAAAAAAACTGAAAAAGTACATCAGTAAAGTACTAGTACTCTTTGGCCGATTTTGATTAAAAGCTTATTTTCCCGGTCCCGGGGGGTGTTTAACTTAAATATAAAATTTCAACCTCCTAGCTCAATTCCTTCATGCTTAAAATTGAACACACACACACACATACCCACCCACACACACACACACCCACCCACACACACACACACAAGACAGACCATGTCGCGAAAACCACTTTTTTGGATTCAGGGGACCTCAAAACGTGAAGATCCATCAAAATCTCGACATCGAATTTTTGACATGAATCCAATACTTTCTCTCTATATATATATTATTACATATATACATAGGTAAGAGAAAGTAAAAAGTGGTTTTCGCGACATGGTCTGTCTGTCTGTGTGTCTGTGTGTGTGTGTGTGTGTTCAATTTTAAGCATGAAGGAATTGAGCTAGGAGGTTGAAATTTTATATTTAAGTTAAACACCTCCCGGGAGCGTGAAAAATAAGCTTTTAATCAAAATCGGCCAAAGAGTACTAGTACTTTACTGATGTACTTTTTCAGTTTTTTTCGATTTTCTCAAAATTCGCTCTAACGATTTTGATTAAAATTCAAAAATCAATTATTTTTTAGATGCTCTTTCAAATGTATATTCTCGTTTTGCCCTCAAAATTGTTTGAAGACCACTTTACTCTTGTACTTCATAGAGAAGATAGGAGAAATGGTTGCCATGGTTACAAAATATAAATATTTTCCCATGTTTATAATTTTGACATCTGAATTCAAATATTCCCTACTGCCGGGAACTAAATACATGTCGACACAAAAAATCTGGTGTGACAAGCACAGTACACAACTTTCGATTACCGAAGGTAAGAGAAAGTTGTGTACTGTGCGACAGTCACACCAGATTTTTCCTTTTATAAAATAAACTTGCAAAACCAGACTTTAAATTCCTGGCTTATTTATCAACCACATTTCTAAAACAATAAATTAGAAATTAGCCTATATTAGAATTTAAAATATGTTCTTAACATTTAGAAAATAGAGAATAGGCTGATGGGATCTCGACTTGGTTTGGTTCATTCTTATCACAAAATCTAAATGGAAAAAAATTAAAAGTTAATTGATTTATAGAGTAAAAGACTCAATCAGTGAGTACGAATAAATAATAATTAAACAAGTGTCTAGGCTCATTTCTGTATTCTACTTCTAATAAAGGTCATGTGGTGACCACACCTCTCTCTACAAATATATGAACCAATTCACTGGGGAAATGATAATAAAATCGATATAAAGTGGACTCCCCCCCTCCTGGACTCGCTACTCTCTCGTTTTGTCTCTTTATGAATGAAGAATTACCGGAAGTTGATTTTGCATATTGATCTTAATGTCACTGAAGATGAGCGATGACTAACCTTGGCTCTAAAAGGGTACTTTACAAGATCCAAAAAAATGATTAATTTTTATTATTATTTTGGTGGGTGTGGTCGGTCAGAGTTACCTTTTCTAATTTCCATACCACCACGCCCCAATATACCTTAACTTTATTTTAATGCCTCGGACTTTTTTTTTACGTGATATTTGGAAACTCTTTATCAATGAAATGGTATTAGATTATCAATATAATGTCATGCTGACATAAAAAACAACCAGGTGGTTAATCTATCGTGCAACTCCCCTCTGAGCAAATTAAACTCAGCATATTAAGGGTCGGTTGCTTCACATCTAGTTAACTAGCAAACTTATCCAATCGATAGCAAATCATCGACACAGTAGTCCAGAAGTGTAAATTTTTTCGAGGGGAGGGGTCCGAACCTATTTTTAAATATCCCCCCCCCCCCCAATATACAAAAATATTTTTAAAATACCCGATAATCCTGAGCCTCGAGGGGCCCGGGCTTGCCTCTCAAAGACAAATTTTCATTAATTTTTTTTTTTAATCCAAATTTTTTCACCTGAGCACCTAAGGGCCCGGCGGCTCCCTCAAATTTTCATTAAATTTTTTTTTTTCAATCTAAATTTTTCCGTTTTTATCTAAGGGCCCGTGTCCTCTCGACAGTGGCGGATTAATGCAATTTTGTCGGGGGGGGCGGTTTTTTTTTTTTTTTTTTATTTTTTTTTATTTAAGGACTTTGTGGGTATCATGGCCATTTAGACCCTTTTCCTATTTATTTAAATTGATTGGTAACAAATTCAATTGAGATTAAAGCCCGGAAATCATAATTTCTTTAGATTACTAGTTTTTAAACATTGTGAATTTCTTCTCGGGGGGCGATCGCCCCCCTCGCCCCTCTTAATCCGCCCCTGCCTCTCGAAGACAAATCATTAAATTTTATTTTTTTATCCAAATTTTTTCTGATTTTACCTGAGCTTTTAAAGACCAAAGTTTTATTTTAAAAAAAAATGCTTATATATTAAATATTTCATTTTTTTTTTATTTCTTTTATTTATGCGACACACTTTTTCAAACAAAAATACAGATATTAGCCATATATCCGTATATATATATATATATATATAAGATTTGAAAAATTTTAGGGGGCCCGGGCCCCCGTGACTACCTCCTCTTATATACGCCCCTGCTGAAAACAATAACACATAAAAAAAAATGAGTTTTTTCAACTCTAATTAGCTATCTGAGGCATAGACATAGCCAGAAATCTTTGATGGAGGGGGGGGAGGGGGGTTTCAAGAAAATGTTTTCAAACATTTGAAAAATTTAAGATTATTTTAGGGTTTTATTTATTTTTTTAGCTAGAGACTTTCTTTTACCCTATATGAAATATAATTTGTATTAGGTCTATAAAGCTTAAATATCTAGTCATGGCTGGGGGGGGGGGGTTGAACCCCCTCCCCTGGCTCCGCCTATGATCTGAGGTATAAGGAAAGTTTTGTGAAGTTAGCAACTTAATAAAGGCATCATTTATAAAAATTATTAAAAATTAAAATTTTAATTAATTAAAATAAATATTAAAAGTAATTAAAGCTAATTAATTTTTTAACAAATATTTAAAAATTTCCAAAACAATAAATGATTAAGGTTGTGGTCCTAATTTCATCCTCATTTAACGACTTGGACTCTTATTTATATGATTAGCTTAACTAGTGAAAATACTCATAGTCAACTAGCTTATCCGAGAGATAGCTAGTTAATTAGAAGCAACCGGCCCTTAGACAACTATTTTATGTGGCATTAATACTCTCTGAAGATGGTGACGTTACTGAATAAAGAGCTTAAAAAAGAGACTCTCCTTTTTAATTTAAAAAAAAAAATCTTTTTAAAATATTTAATCAATTTTCCTCTTTTTAATGCTAAGAATTAAGGAATTTGGAAATAAAATAATTTCCTCCAGTTGGATTTTTTGTTCATTAATGGATTAAATCTCTCACTACTTGACACCAAGAGAGAGAGAGAGAGAGAGGTTTATTATTTATGCACAAGAAAATGTCCTTGAAAGATTTGTTTTAAAACGCCCACTTAAATATTCAGGGTAAAGACATATGTACATAAGCGAAATTCAAAATTTTTTTTTTTAATTAAAAAAAAAGACGAAATTTTAAAGTTCATATGTTTATCCTTTATGATTTATATATTAATAAAGAATTCTTCAGCGCTGATGTCAAATGTTCACTCACCTTTGAAATTTATAATATATGGATGACGTGTCTTCGAAACTCGAGTTTTAAGGTCACTTGCTGAAGAGTATTATGAAAAAATTTATTACTTCTAACAGTTACAAAAAATTCCCCCTCACGAGGAACAAAATTTTTTCGGTATTTTCTTCTACCGGGCCCGGATCACATCTATTCAAAATTTTAGGCCAATAACGAGTAAAAAGAATCGAAAAATGTAGATGTGTTCATATTATATCTTAAAAGACGAAACTGGGGATCTGGGTTTTAGGCTTTGCTTGTGTATTGATTTTTCGTGCAAAACAGAAAAGCCGTTTTAGTTTATTTATTAGATTTATTTTAAAGAATACAGAATTTTTCACAAGAAAATATTTTTTGAGCTGGATGAATCTATTTTTATTTTCTATTATAAACGTAATATATAGAAGGAAACAGTGGCGGATCCAGAGGTGTTTCACGGGGGGGGGGGGGGTAATCTGGAGTGACTGGTCGCACAGCACACATTTTTTTCTTAATTTCGGTAATTTAAAGGCGCATTCTGTACTTGTTTGCCAGAATATAAATATAAATCAAATTTTTAAGTATTAATTATTATTAATTAAAATTAATATACTTGTTTTGGGTTCAAAAATTAGGTCTCGAACAAAATACCTCGACGTTGTATTTATTCAGGCATTTGTGACGTGTTTAGAGTAGAGTAGTTTTAAGATCTTTTTCGGCATCAAAGGCCATTTAGACCCCCTCTCTTTTATTTTTTCAAATGGATTGGTAGCCAATCCAATTGAAATAAATTTGTATCGCATGAAACGGGATGCGAATCCTTGACCCCTAGCACAAGAGACCGAAACTCTACCACTGAGCTTATGGCCTAAGAACGGAGAGAGTACTATTTACTTTATGTTTAGACAACTAATTTTGTTTATATTTTAAATAGTCAAGAGCGGATTCAGAAGTGTTTCTCGGGGGGGGGGGACTGGTCGATATGGTGTGACTGGTCGCACAGCACACGATTTTTTCTTAATTTCGGTAATTTAAAGGCGCATTCTGTACTTGTTTGTCAGAATAAAATACAAATCAAATTTTTAAGTATTACTTTTTAAAATTTTACAATTAAAATAGGCTAAATTTTTTTTCGAAAAAAAGTATTTTTTTTCGATTCTCGGGGGGGGGTAATTACCCCCTTTACCCCTGTATCCGTCCATGGAAATAGTTAAATACAAATTAAATCAACATTACAAAAAATTTTCAGGGGTGGGGATTATAAAGGCTTTAATGTCATTAACTATAGGATTCTATTATCTTTATTTGATGGCTAGTAGACCTATATAATTCATGACACTATATCAATTTCATTAAAATAATGTCTGTATGTTTTTGAAACCCCATATCCTAGGGTCACGATCTGGACTCTCGCCAGGGGCTTCTGACAAAGGGTGTTGATTGAATGGCGTTTCCCAGGGCCGACAAGAGGGTGGGGCAGGCGTGGCTTTAGTCCCAGGGCTTCCCCATTCGGGCTTTTCACTAGATTTTAATATTAATTTATAAAAATACAGATAATTATTCAAATATCCACGTCCCTCAATTAACAATATGGAAAACTAAAAATTGATAAAAGGAAAACTTACAAATTCGGGAATGATTTTCAAATGTGGGATTATTTATTTAAGCTATTTGGATACCAAATAAAAATGCCTGCGCCCCCAATATGTATATTAATTAATAATGGATATCGTGGTCAAAGTCTTATATGGCCTGAGTTGCCGAATGTGAGTGTGAGTGAGAAAAATGTGTGTTTAAAAAAAAAAAGTGTAGGATTATTCTAAAATTTAAAAAAAAATTGACTTCGAGATTTTTAAGATTCTACTTGTTTTACAATTAGACCTCCCTGAGTGTTTGTGCTTGCTATCACGATTACTTAAAAACTCTACCAGCCAGTTTGATGAAATTTGGTTTATACTTCTTACACTAAATTTGTCTCAACTTTGGAGTAAATACGTTAACCGGCAATAGTACTTTACCTAAATAATTTTGATCAAAAATTTTAAAATTTGATTTTTTTTTATTTCAAAAAGTTTTTATTCGACATAAGCTATATAGTATATCATTTATTTATTTCACCTCATTGCTGACGTTTCAATCAAGATTAGGACAATCTTCTGAGCTATTAATACGGAAATAGAACAATTCACAATAATAATTTTTTTTTAAATTAAAAAAACATTCACACTTTTTTCTCATTCACACTCTCATCCACACACCATTTGGTATCCAAATGGCTTAAATATAATCATCGGACTGCCTGGGGTCCGAACCCGCGACTTTTGGTATACGAGGTTAACGCTAACCCCTACACCAAGCCCCGAGGGCCCTCAATAATAATCTTACATAAATTTTACATGGTCAAAATTATATAATTATAAATAAATATATATGCCTATATAATAATATTATATAATTTTATGTAGTATTTATGTAAGACTATAATTGGGAATTGCTCTATTTCTATGACGAAAACGATCTCTTAAAAGATAATTTATGATACAATCTGAGGGGTTGAAAGATTTAAAAAAATTTAAAAAACCATTTGACTTCTGAACAGACCAATAATTACCGGCAAAACAGACATCCATATTTATTTTTATGCTAGTGATAAAAATAATTTCTTTTCACTCTTCAGAAAATACATTCCGGAACATGTTTGATGGTTAATTTTCTCATCTCGTTAGATAAAAAGTATGTCAGTAAGCCAATGATATTTTAACGTTTAAGAGAAGAATGAGAAAAAGAAAAAAAGAGGCCAAAGAAAATGCAATCTTCAAGATTCACGCCATCTTGTTTATTATCTGTACTGTATACAAGGCCGTTGAACTCGCATATGGTTCAATAACGTCACAATAGGAATCCACTCACTCACCTTTCTTGAAAAGACACGGAAGAAAAACAATTGGACACATTTTATTTAATAATAACGATGATAATTAATTGAGCTTTAAATCTGATTTTATTTAATTAAAGAAACTTTTATAATCTACTTTACTTAATGAAAGTGTGTGCGCGCGCGCTCGCGTTTAATCTTTATAATTTGGATCTAATCTACTTGGTATTCGAGGTGATTCTTAAACCGGAACCGAGTATTAACCCCACTACGTTTCTTTTGGATAAATAGATAAATTGGAGAAAAAATCTGGTGTGACAAGAACAGCTTTCACACAACTTTCTCTTACATTTGGTAAAAGAAAGTTGTGCGACCTGACACACCAGATTTTTTTGTGTCGAGATATATTTTAGTTCGCCAATATATTAGAATTCAAGATAATATCATAAACATGGGAAAATATATTTTGTTACAATGGCAACCATTTCTCCTAGCTATCCTATAAAGTACAAGAGTAAAGTGTGCTTCAAACAATTTTGAGGGCAAAATGAGAATATACATTTGAAAGAGGATCTAAAAAATAATTGATTTTTGAATTTTAATCAAAATCGTTTGAGCGAATTTTGAGAAAATAAAAAAAAACTGAAAAAGTGCATCAGTAAAGTACTAGTACTTTTAGTCCGATTTTGATTAAAAGCTTATTTTCACGCCTCAGGACAGTACCTAACTTAAATATAAAATTTCAACCTCCTTCATGCTTTAAATTGAACGCAGACAGACAGACCATGTTGCGATTGCGAGTGCCATTTTTTGGATTTAGGGGACCTCAAAACATGTATATCCATCAAAATCTCTACATCGAATTTTCGACATGAATTCAATACTTTCTCTCTATATACATATATTACATATATACATAGATAAGAGAAAGTAATTATAAAATTTTATCTTGAAATTTATGAAACATTCATCAGATCTTTATGATTCCCCCAAAAAAAAAAAAAGATTATTTAAAATTTGACCGAGCCCTTTGTGTGTCTAGTTATGCAAATAATTAAAAGAGAGCAAATGCATCCCATTATAAATTTCCTCAGGGGGTTTGATTTGCGAATTTGGGAAATAATTCCAGACTATTACAATTTTGATTTAAAAATAATCAACTTACGACTCCTTCGGCAAATCATAAAAAATGCATTTCTTATTCGTTTCCATATTCACTGGTTGTTTTTTTTTTTTAACAATGGGAATGTAAAGTAGCTTATTGTTAGATGCCTTTTCTAAAAAATAATTTTAATAAAATATGAATCGTTTCACGTGTTAGTTCCTCCCTATTAAAATATTTTTAGGAGTTTGATCGCTTTTTTACATAATTTCCATCCTAATTCAAATTATTTCATCTGTTAACATTTGAGTGCATAGGATCCTTCGATTTTTTTTCCAAAATTAAAAATTTCCCTTGACTCGTATTTTTTTGACTAATTTAACACAATGAATGGATGATTTCACTTTACCTAGAAAAGTTGAATTTTATATAATTATCTTTATTCATAAAATTCCTCGATT
>JAKCPI010021947.1:0-12539 GCA_023213315.1 Euborellia annulipes | reverse complement strand
TATATATATCTCACTTGTCAGCCAAAAACATCGGAGATGCAAAAAGGGGCGCCTCGCATTATTTTTGCCCAGCGTCGAGGTGAAATCAAAAAAATGCGCCTCGCTTTTCTGATTTATATAAAAGCGAGGAAATATTTTCACTTAAATAAAACCCCTACAGAATTTTATTTGTTTCATATATCCTCGCTTTTATATAAATCAGAAAAGCGAGGCGCATTTTTTTGATTTCACATCGACGCTAGGCAAAAATAATGCGAGGCGCCCCTTTTTGCATCTCCGATGTTTTTGGCTGAGATTTCACTTCTTTTTGTGAAATATTACATTTTTTTTTTTTTTTTTTTTTTTTTTTGCTTTTTTATAGGGTGCATCAGCTTCTAGGCTATTTTGCACCACATATTTTTTTTTATTACATTTAAATTTTATTTATAGTCCAGTCAAAATAGACTAAATTATGATTCCAGTTTGCATTAATTCCCAACAAGCTGGATTTTTGTGCAGGTCTTGAATACGTCATTACAAATGATATGTCAAAAGTCCCCATCGATCCCGCTTGTGCGTTGTTTTTTATTCGAGGTCAAAGGTCACAAATTTGCGTTTTTTGCGTATATCTCTGAAACAACGAGAGCTATCGAAAAATGGTTTAGACAAAGTTTGTAGATCGTAAAATTGTCTACAAAAAATATCTCAACACTTTTTCTTCTACGGTGCACTGTTCTCGAATTATATATGGCTATTTTTAACATAGAAAATACGAATAGACACTCATACGTGGCCAGTATGCATCATCGGGTTAACCATTTGAACACAAAATATTAGAACATAGTTTTATTTGCCCCATGCACACAAGTACGTGAAAAATATACAATTCTGAGTGAGTCATCGTCCGTCCCTAATTATATTGGGCGGTTGGCCTTGAGAAACATCTGCCTGCGACACTCCATTTTTCGGGTCGAAACATGTTTATACCTGCTTTCCGAAGGACATAGCTCTAGTAAATGCAGTCAGTTTTGAACGGTTTTTCGTAGTGAATAGACGTGTTTGTGCATTATATTCTCTTTTTAAACAGTGCCGTTACAAAATTTTGTAAAAATGTCAGAAGTTTGCTTTATTTGCAATGAATCTTTGACTGAAGGTGAAATTGTGGTTGTTGATCGTAGGCTAAAGACTTTAATGGATTCAAGTACTGAAAGGGGTGATGGGTTCGATGAATATTTGAAGGACAAAACATCTGTAACGATACATAAGCAGGGTCGTAAAGCATACACCCGGAAAAATGGAATCGATAGACAAGTATAGATATTTGAGTTTTGTGAAAAATACAAAAAACAATAAGAGAGTGCAGTTATCTTGTCTCCCTCCATCTGCTTCTGCTAATCAACACTTGTTTCGTGTGTTCTACCAAGTGCAAGTGTGGCTAGGCAATGATCTAAATCCTGAAGATTGGGGCTGGAAATTGATGAATAATAGTTTGGAGCCAATCCAGACTTTACTGCCACCTGCTCCAGAAAAATTACTCAATACAATTTTTTGTAATTGCAAAAAAGGCTGCACAAACAATTGCGGGTGCAGAAAAGTTGGATTGTATTGTTCATCGGTATGTACCAATTGTCAAGGCCAATCTTGCACCAACATTGAATCAAATACAACAGATGAAGATTGTTTCGAAATTGATGAGGATATAACTGATATATCTCTCTTCTTGGAGCAGTCTACACAAATCGAGCAAGAAGAGGAAGAAGACAGTGATGAAGAAGAAACGAGTGACTATGAAGAATTTGATGTTGAATGATGATGTAATTTTCTTGCTGTTAAAATTTTCATTAAATTTAAATAAAAAAAAAATTTCATCAATAAAATAGTGTCCCATTACATTCCCTCGATCAAAATATATTGTGGAGTATTCCTACTGGGGAAACCACGTTAAAAAAAAAGCGCCGTGTACACTACCTCAGAGGTGGTGCGGAAATGTGTGCATATAGTCGAAAGTACGACTTTTCTGCGCTCTAAAGTCACGATATCTCGAAAGCGATGCTTTGTAGAAGAAAAAGTGTTGAGATATTTTTTGTAGACAATTTTACGATCTACAAACTTTGTCTAAACCATTTTTCGATAGCTCTCGTTGTTTCAGAGATATACGCAAAAAACGCAAATTTGTGACCTTTGACCTCGAATAAAAAACAACGCACAAGCGGGATCGATGGGGACTTTTGACATATCATTTGTAATGACGTATTCAAGACCTGCACAAAAATCCAGCTTGTTGGGAATTAATGCAAACTGGAATGTCTATTTTGACTGGACTATTAATAATTTTTGCTTATTAAATATTAAGTTATCCCATGAATAGATCTTTTAATATGCATTCCAAACAGTAAAAAATAAATACATCGTTTACTATTAATTCAAAATGATAAACATAGCATTTCACCAAATTTTATAAAATTTTAGGATTTTTATTTTTGTTATGTTGTTAAGATGTAAATACATCGTTTGGTATCCATTCAAAACGATAAACATAGGATTTTCCTAAATTTTAAAAAATTTTAGGTTTTTTATTTTTGTTATGTTGGTAGAATGTAAATACATCGTTTGGTGTCCATTCGAAACGATAAACATAGGATTTTCCTAAATTTTAAAAATTTTAGGCCCACGGGGCGTGGTGTAGAGGTTAGCGTGCTAACCTCATATACCAAACGTCGCGGGTTCGGACCCCAGGCAGTCCGATGATTTTATTTAAGCCATCTGGATACCAGATGGCTTAAATAAAAATGCCTGGACCCTAATATATATAAATTCATAAATAACGGTTATCGTAAATGTCTTATATGGCCTGAGCTGCCGAAAAGACAGTGTGAATGTGTGTGTGAGTGTGAGTGTGAATGAGAAAAAAGTGTGAATGTTTTTTTTTTAACAAAAAAAAAAAAAAAAAAAAAAAAAATTTAGGTTTTTTATTTTTGTTATGTTGGTAGAATGTAAATACATCGTTTGGTATCCATTCAAAACGATAAACATAGGATTTCACCAAATTTTATAAAATTTTAGGATTTTTATTTTTGTTATGTTGGTAGCACTTCTTATCACGTTAATCTATTGTATTTCTATCTGAATGGATTTATCCTAAAAATTGTTATTCCATTCATGGGCGTACCCAGGATCAAATCTAGGGGGGCATGGTCAGATCATGGTCGTCCAGGGGGGGGGGCAGATCATGGTCGTCCAGATTGTGACATAGCTATTTTTTATATAGAGGGGTAAAGCCTTCGAATTAAAGGCCTAAAAACCCTCGAGTCCTTACAAAAAGAATCATTCCCCGTCGCCATCCACCAATTTTGTTTCGTTTCATCACTTTATAAACATTTAATTTTTTTTTTGTTGCTTCTAGGGGGGGGGCAGCTGCCCCCCGCTGGGTACGCCCATGATTCCATTGGGGATGAAAATTACTAATATTAATAGATATGTTCCTAGATGACGTCATCAAGGAGCAAAATAGTTAGAATTGTCTTTTGGCCATGTTAAAGATAGGACAAATTTGAAATTTTGAATACCCCTCAAAAAGTCACTTTTGATCCAAAATGAAATTTTATATCAAAGGTATCGGGTTTTTGATAGTATCTATTTGTATTTTAAATTTCATCCAAATCGGTCCAGCAGGGAAACCTGTAGCTTTGTCTAAAAATTTGAAAATTGAAGAAAAGAATGAAAAAGAAAAAAAAAGAAAAAAAAAAAAAGGAAAAATAAGAGACTAACTTTTGACCTTCCGAAATCGGCAAAATCTCAACTTTGAGCCTCTGCCATTCTTTTTGGGCCTGGAATTTTTTTTTGAATTTGTGCTCAAAATAATCCTTATTTATTCTAGTTTAATATAAAAAAAATTTGGCTCCGATATCTTAAAACCTTTTTGAGATATTCGCCCAGAAAGAGAAAAGTTTCTCAAAAAAATTTTTTCACGTCCCTATCTTTTATTAAGGATTTAAAATCATTCTTGATAATATAGTCTAGGGACGACTCGTCCATCTAAATGCAATGGGCCATTGGCATCTATTGGAATATCAACTAAATGGTAGTATTAAGAGTTTCTTTGCTTTCTTTTGCTTTTTACTTGCTCGGCGACGAGTCGCTCCCGCGACTCTTGATATATATATATATATATATATATATATTACTTGTATAGGTAAGAGAAAGTAAAAATGGATTTTCGCGGTTTTCTCTGAAACCGTTAGCTGTACATAAAAAACTGATAGATGTTATTATCTGAATTTTTTATAGATCTACAACTTTTATATAACACTTTTTTGTATATAATTTATATTTAACAAGATAAATAAATAAAATGAATATTTTCTGATTTTTTTTCGATTTTCAGGGCTCTTGGGGCACCCTTTCCCCTTATCCGATTGAGCTGAAATTTTACACAGGTTATTTTTTTTGGCAATGGCACCAAACTAGGGGGTAGCGCGAATAAATTCCCAACTTTGAAAAATCAGAGCCACCCAAGTGCTATACACTCTCCGACAAACCAAAGTGACATCACATCACATATATTGAAAAGGCCGGTGGAAGAAGGGGAGGTGAAGCTTATCTTCCAGTAAGCATTCTATTCAAGATTTTCTCGTCCCTATGGGGCTATGAGCCAGCCTATTGGCTCTCAAACCTTTAAATTTAATCTCAACATGCATATTCTTGAACTTTCTTTTTCCTTCCTATTCCAATGGATTTATAGAGCAAGAAACATCTACTTGAAAGTGAAAAGGGCCTACCGAAATGTTAACAGCTACAGAGTTAATCATTCAAGGATGCTTTCAGACAGGGGCGCCGGAACGAATTTGAATCAGGGGGGGGGGGGCAAAAAAATTTTTTTTAGAAAATTAAAATAATTTAATATGTTTAAATAGTATAAAACAAAAACAAATCTACTATGAAACTTTAAAAATTTTAAATAAAATCACAATTTAAATAAAATTAAAATTTTAAAAAATTTTCTAGTGATTTTATCAAAAATTTTTGGAAAAAATTTGGAAAAAATGAATTTCTTACTCTTTTAATTTTTTTAATTTAGAAGATTTTATTTTTCAAAAGTAAAAATATATCATTTTTAAAAATAAATGAAATAAAAAAAGACATATTGCCCCCCCCCCCCCCGTAGGATGCCAGGGGGGGGCAATGTACCCTTGCCCCCCCCCCCCAGTTCCGGCGCCTATGCTTTCAGAGATAAGTCTCGATATTAGAAGTTCCCCTAGCTTCTCTAAACTATTAGCCATTCATATGAATTATTTTTTTCCCTTCACCCTTGAAAAATGGAAGAAATTTTATGGACGTCACTAATCTTTTGATTATTTTCCCTCGAGTCATTCATTCTTTATCTAACAAAAAAAAAAAAAAAAAAAAACTTAAGCTCACACGCGTACTTATTATAAATAATATTAAAAACAAAATAACTATAATTATTGATTATGATATCACAAGATAACCATTTCCTTCAACATCTATATAAGCTAAATGAACACATTTTATTTAAAAATTAAAAAAAAAAAAGGTAAAATGAAGTTGTTTTCTATTTTATTGTTTTGTTCTTCGATTTCATTGATTTCATCCTTTCCCTTTTTTAAACAACCTCAAGTGATTAATGAATCCAAACTTAATATGGTAACTCTCCTTTTTTTTATTATACCGAATAGTGAGCGCCACAATTAAGTCCCCACCTGATAGCTTTAACCATAAGTATATGGTATAGTATAAAGTAAATGGTGAAATAATTTTAAATTTGAAAAAGTAAAATCATCAGTACCAGATTTACGTTTTACCTTTTCAGTCATTAAAATTATTTCACTATACACCTTATACCATACATATACTTAAGGCTAAAGCTATCAGGTGGGATTTAATTGTGGCGCTCACTGTACATTAGAGTGTTTCATTAGAGACGAACATATTTTTTTTTTCTTGCACAAACTAAATAATGTTACAAACATCGAAAAAAAAAAAATTCCCTTGAAGAGTCAGCCCTTAATTTTAATTTTAGGTATTTCATCTCGATCGTTGAATTTTTCCCATTTAAATAACATGTAAATCATTGTTTGTTTGCTTTTTTTTAAATTGTTATAGCTCAGTTCGGTTTTATGATTTTTCATTGCGAATAGTCGCAATCTGTAGTGTATAGACCAGTGGTTCCCAACCTTTTGAAGCCCACGGCACCCTTGGGACTAGCATTAGGCACTATTAAGCAACAGCGGCACCCTTACTTGAATAAAAAAATCTGGTGAGACTACTGGTAGCACAACACACAACTTTCCCTTACCTTAGGTAATCGAAAGTTGTGTTCTGTGCTTGTCACACCAGATTTTTTGTGTCGACATGTATTTAGTTTCCGACAGTACGGTACATTTGAATTTGAAAAATTTATAAACTATTTGAGGTTAAGGATATGGAGAAAAATATACACCAGCGGTTGCTTTCCATAATTAAAATAATTTATTTTGAAAATATTTCGGAATGCCTACGCAATTCATCTTCAGTGCATCAAATTACACAAATGTGGAGCATGTGTTAAGTTTTTTTTGTATGAGAAGCCATTCAACAATCAGGGTGGATTTTTTCATGTGCAAGCCACTGAGGGAAAAACTATACATGTAAGTATTTTATACAGCTGGTTAAAATCCCTTTTTTGCAAAAAAAAAAACAGTTTTCCACAGTGACCGGTTTGGTAATTTTTTTTTTTTTTTATTTATTCCAATATCTCGCGGCACCCCTAAGGCATTCACGCGGCACCTTTGGGTGCCGGGGCACACCGGTTGGGAACCACTGGTATAGACACTCTTTAAAATGTCCAGTATTATTATTACTTGAACTGAGTCGTCGGCCTCGAAAGTCCTATTTCCATGAAAATCGTCATATGTTCTTCGTTATTAACAAAACGGCTGAAGATACAATAAAAAAAACGTAAGAAAAAACATGCAGGAAATTAGATTTTCTAGAAAAAATGTCCTAAGAAAAATTTAGCTCAAGTGCGTTATTCACAAGATATATTCAATACAATGTATTTAAGAAATGATACAATGAAAGTTAAAATTTAATGAATTTTTCAATTCTCAATATATTAAACTGAATATGCCTTGTGAATAACGCACTTTCATAGGGCATTTTTTGTAGAAAATCTAATTTCCTCTAAGTTTTTCCTTACGTTTTTTATTGTATCTTCAGCCGTTTTATTAAATACAAAGAAAATATGACAATTTCATGGAAATTGTCGAGGCCGATGAAACAGTTAAGTAACAATAAAAAGAATACTAGACATTTTAAAGAGTGGCTAATACACTACAGATTGCGATTAAATGCAATGAAAAATCATAAAACCGAACTGAGCTATAACAATTAAAAAACAAACAAACAATGATTTACATATTATTTAAATGTGAAATATTCAACGATCGAGAGGGAGTACTTAAAATTAAAATTGAAACTTAGAGGGAAATCTTTTTTTCGATGTTTGTAACATATTTCAGTTTGTCCAAGAAAAAAAAAAATATGTTCGTTTCAAATGAAACACCCTACTGTATTTCAAAAAAGCAACTGCTACATTTATTTTTATATTTTAGACCCAATTGGCCAACTATTATGGTTATCCGATAGAACAATATGAAGTGACTACTGAAGATGGCTACATCCTGACGATATTTCGTATACCAAGGGAAGGGGGACCAGCAGTGTTGATGCAGCATGGGATAGCTGAAACGTCAATGAATTGGATTGGAAATGGAAACAAATCACTTGGTAAATATACCCCTAATATATATACATACTCATAAAAAAGAACTCTAGTCTTTAATAGATTCAGAAATTTCAAAGAATTCATTCAAATGTCACATTCTAGCATTGGTAGAGAATTTTTTTTTGTTTTTGTTTTAAGGTTTCCAACTGTATAATGCTGGCTATGACGTCTGGTTTGGAAATAATCGAGGAAACACTTATTCCACTAAACATGTAACTCTAAATCCGGCACAAAAGAAATTTTGGGATTTCTAGTAAGTACACTGTGCGTCAAAAAAAATAACATTTTGTTTCTTCTTAAGAACACCTGTCCTGTGGGTTTCACGAGGGTAAAAAAGTATTAACACAAATTTAAATACTCGATATATTTTGGGTTGTTAACCGACATAAATACAAACTTTGTTCAAAATGTTTCACTTGAAACCCACACCGGAATCCTTAAATTTAACAAATCATTTTAATCAATTTAAATAAAATAAAGAAAAATATGTCGATTCCCAATTTATGGGATAAATCAACGTAATCACGATATGTTTTGTTGGATATTAATTATAAATTTCGTTTTTATTAGAATTTCCAATAACATAGACAGAGAAAAACCGAAATGGAAAGATAGTTTTAAAATTTGAGAAATTTGGCGTTGATAAAAAAAATGTTTGACTTTGTTTTATTTAAATTGTAATTATTTATTTAAAATGATATGAATTTGTCTTAAATTTACATAGAAATGTATAAGATAAGATAAATATTTCTTAAATTAGAGTAACATTAAGATAAAGTAAACAGGTCTTTTTAATAAGAAACAAACTGTTACGTTTTTTTTTGACGCACAGTATAGTTTTCATTTTTTTTTAATGCAATCATTCATTTTCATTTTGTATTTTGTATAGTCCAGAAGAATTAGGAAAATATGATCTTCCAGCAATGATTGATTTTATTCTAAATAAAACTTCACAATCGAATTTATTTTACGTTGGCCATTCCCAAGGATGCACAATATATTTTATAATGAATTCAGAGAGGCCAGAATACACATCGAAAATCAAATTTGCTACGTTACTTGGACCTGGGGTGTTTTATAAACAAGGAACGTCCATTACTCTTGCTGTTACAGCCTTTCTACTCACTCCTACCGAGGTAAATTTAACTTTAATTAAGAATTAATAACACCAAAAGATCGGCTTCATTGCTTCCTACAATAGATGCCACCGTTAATAAATAATTAGATAGTTTACGAGATCTATTTATTTCAATATTCAATCAATACCCGGACTTGACCAGTTATGTGTTACCAGTTAGATCAAATCAAAATATATGCCCACCTGCTTATATTTTACAAGCGATTAACAAGTAGAAAATTTTTCTTTAAAAAGTAGAGAAATTTCAAAGATAACTGCATATGTATTTGTTGGTGTGGTCGAGGGTCTGGCAAAGGTAAGTTCATCATCAAAGTCCGGAAGATCCCGGGTTCGATCAGTGGCGTCATTTCATCTGTTTCTTGACATAAAAACAGCTAACCTCGAACCTGAACAACTTTAGAGCAGAGGTGTCAAAACTACGGCCCACGGGCCAAATCGGCCCGACGGATAATTTTATACGACCCGCGGATTATTTTGATTTTTTTTTTTTTTTTTTTTTAAGGTCTTTTTCGGCATCAAGGCCATTTAGACCCCATTCCTATTTATTTCAAATGATTTGTAGTCAAATCGAATGAAATAAATTTTTCTCGCTTAGGACGGGACTCCGGTGCGAGAGGCTAATGTCTTTCCACTGAGCCACGGCTCCCGATTTTGATTTTTCAGGTCGAAAATTTAAAAAATGGGAGAACATATACATAAAATTTTACTTTTCGTCGTCTCCACCATGGACAAGAACGTTTACATGACAGAAAAAAAAAAAAAAAAATATGAAGGAACAAACATTTTTCAGGATGAAGTATTTGAAATCAAAGTACAGGGTAAATTTATCAGATGGTCATTTACAATCACCGTTTCTATTTTTTATAATTTAGCCATATTTGTTTACTTTAATTAAATGTAAAAAATAAAAGTCAATGATATCTTAATCATAATGCGATTTTTAAGTCTCATATTCACTAGGCCCGTTTCAAATAGATTTAAACCCTAATTGCGGCAGAAAGTTTGAACACTTCTTAGACAATCTGAAAAATAAATTATGAAAGAGTATTTTAAGTAATCGTATAAAATATTTTATAATTTATATTCACAGACTTCAAATCCACTTCTCGGAGTAAGAGGAGTCGCAAGAAAAGGCTTTCCTTTTCAAGTGATATTATATAATTCATGTAAAGCAACATCGCCACTTAAATTCCTATGCCCAATATTAATTCGACTTATCGCTGGTTGGACTTTTCAAATACCATTGGTGAGTACACTAATTTATAATTTCTCTATTTTTATTTTATAAATATTAAAGAACAATCAGCCTAGTCTCCCATACGGCCAAGATATTATTAAGAATAATAAACAGAAGGCTAAATAAAATTATGGAAGAAAACATCGCAGAGGAACAGTACTGGTTTAGGAAGGGAATGGGAACAAGAGACGCTATAGGAGTAGTAAAAACTATAGGAGAGAGGTATTTTGAAAAAGGAAAGAACTTTTGTCTTTGTTTTATTGACCTATTAAAAGAATTTGTGCGCAGGGAAAATCTCACGGAGGTGCTGGAAAGGAAAGGAGTGAATTGGAGAGAGAGAAGACTAATAGGCAATCTATACATGAAACAGAAAGCAAATATAAGAATTGGAAATTGAAAAACTGGATGGTTTAGTATAGGAAGAGGAGTGAGACAGGGGTGTTGTCTGTCTCCTACCCTTTTTAACTTATATATGGGTGATTCTTTTACAAACCGAACACTTTCTGACCGACATGTTTTTGATTTGGATGAAATTTTTTTTACGGGTTCTATAACGAAAAAAAGATAGCCATCCGCGAGGATTTTCTTTTTCTTTAATATTTTGGGAAATATCGAGGGTCGAAAATGTGAAAATTTGATGATTTTCTGCTTAGACGCTCACTTTTAAAAATTCATAACTCTGGTTCTATTTGAGCTAGGAAAAAACTTTTTTTACCATTTTAAAGCTAAAAGAGTGAAGTTTAAGAAAAAAATTGTTCCACCAAAATTTATTAAAGATTTCACATTGTTATCAACAATTGAAATCTTTAAATCGATTTTTAACAATGGGGCCCCAACTGTATTGCATTTTTATTATAACCATCGCATTCTACGTCGAATTTTATACCGATAACGGTTTTTTAATCGATGGAGAATCAATTAGTACTATTGAAAAAAAATCCCGCCAAGTGCTCTCATGCGGTAAAATGACGTCATATCAAAAATAAGAAAAAAAAAGTCCGGGGGCATTGAACCACTCTTTCCAAAACTATATTTAGATTTAATGTAGCTTTTATGGTCAAGTAGCTATCGGTTGCACAAGTAGGGCTATTTTTCGATATTTTTTTGCCTAAAAAATGATGTTTTTCGAGAAAAAAACTAATTTTGGAGTTAATTACTCGGGATTTTTTTACTTATTCTATTAGAGGTTTTCTTTCTGCACCAAATGACATCACATTTAGTCTGATCTGATTAGCCGTTCGGAATCTACAGGGGTTTAAACTTTCAAATTAGAATTTACCGCAGCGCGGTAAAATAAAATGGTAGGAAAAAAATAAATGGTGAAATCTTTAGCTGAAAACTCATTCTTTCTAACGGTATATTTTCCATAATTATACCTCTTAAGACAGAGGAGTTATTCAAGCCGATAAACTTTTTCGTGCAAAGATTTTTTTTTCTTGCCCTAGAGCATGAACGAAAAAGTTTATCGGCTTGAATAACTCCTCTGTCTTAAGAGGTATAATTATGGAAAATATACCGTTAGAAAGAATGAGTTTTCAGCTAAAGATTTCACCATTTATTTTTTTCCTACCATTTTATTTTACCGCGCTGCGGTAAATTCTAATTTGAAAGTTTAAACCCCTGTAGATTCCGAACGGCTAATCAGATCAGACTAAATGTGATGTCATTTGGTGCAGAAAGAAAACCTCTAATAGAATAAGTAAAAAAATCCCGAGTAATTAACTCCAAAATTAGTTTTTTTCTCGAAAAACATCATTTTTTAGGCAAAAAAATATCGAAAAATAGCCCTACTTGTGCAACCGATAGCTACTTGACCATAAAAGCTACATTAAATCTAAATATAGTTTTGGAAAGAGTGGTTCAATGCCCCCGGACTTTTTTTTCTTATTTTTGATATGACGTCATTTTACCGCATGAGAGCACTTGGCGGGATTTTTTTTCAATAGTACTAATTGATTCTCCATCGATTAAAAAACCGTTATCGGTATAAAATTCGACGTAGAATGCGATGGTTATAATAAAAATGCAATACAGTTGAGGCCCCATTGTTAAAAATCGATTTAAAGATTTCAATTGTTGATAACAATGTGAAATCTTTAATAAATTTTGGTGGAACAATTTTTTTTCTTAAACTTCACTCTTTTAGCTTTAAAATGGTAAAAAAAGTTTTTTCCTAGCTCAAATAGAACCAGAGTTATGAATTTTTAAAAGTGAGCGTCTAAGCAGAAAATCATCAAATTTTCACATTTTCGACCCTCGATATTTCCCAAAATATTAAAGAAAAAAGAAAATCCTCGCGGATGGCTATCTTTTTTTCGTTATAGAACCCGTAAAAAAAATTTCATCCAAATCAAAAACATGTCGGTCAGAAAGTGTTCGGTTTGTAAAAGAATCACCCA
>JAKCPI010021946.1:0-71311 GCA_023213315.1 Euborellia annulipes | reverse complement strand
TTTGAGAAAGAAGAACCGCCACTAATTTTGAAATTATGTTTATCATTTCGCTCTTTTAATTTTAGAGATTTTGAATTTTTTGGAGAAGGTCCAGCAAATAAAAATAATTAACTATATCCCATTGATTATTATTTTATTTTTTTTTGTTTTGCAAATAAATTCTTTTTTTATTTTTCTAATTCTTAAGTGGAAATAGGAGTGGCCGTCTAATCTTACTTAAAAAAAAAAAAAAAAAAAAAAAAAAAAAAAAAAAAAAAAAAAACTAGCCTATTATACTCGTAAAACCGTCAAAATAGTCGAGCCGATAGGTGGCTGGACTGGTTATCTTACGGCATTATCTGATCACTTAAACCTTTATTTATATATACAATATATATAATAATATTTGTAAACAATTATTATTATTATAAAAGATAACAAATAATACATGAGATTAAATATAGCCTACCATCCTGCCATCTGTTGGCAAATTTTCGCAATAGTTGGACTTTTTGGCTAAATTTTTAAGACCACTAACGCCATCTTATCGGCAAAAACATGCGAACAGCTTTGCCTCCTTAACCACCTTAAGACTAAGTAAGTGCTGATGGCTTATTATTGCTAAGCGATAGCGTGCCAATCAGAAAGCTTGATTTTAAGCTGTCACATCTGTTGATTCGGCATTATTTTTCAAAATTATTTATTTTCTAACTAATTTTTACTTTCTCTTTTTCATTTTTAGATTAAAAAAAAAAATTTTCTAATAGAAATTTTTATATATATAAAAAGTAAAAAAAAAAAAGTAAAATTTTTAAAATTTAATATTTACAAATTCAGAGACCACTTCTACTTGCCCTTAAGAATAAGGGATTAGCGGAAAAATAAAAATTCTCTTTCATTTCCTATTTTTTATTTTATTCTATCATTTATTTATTTTTATTTATTTATTTCTTGTTCATATATTAATTTTTCTTTTCGATTTTTTTGTTGTTTTAGATCGCGAAATGTTTGTGGTCTTCAAGTTTTCCTTCTTCAAGAACTTTAAAATACAAATAAATATTTAAATAAATACCCACAGTATATATATATATAAATAAAAAGACTTAAAAATTTTTTGTAAATAATGTAAATAACTTTTCAATTTTAAATTATTTTGTAAAATATGTAAATATTTATAAATATTATTATTTATATTTAATGTAAATAAATTATTTAAATATTTTAAAAAATTTTATCGGTAATTTTTATTTTATCCTATTTATTATTATTTTTTAGATTAGATTTTAACAAATAAATAGAATATTTACATATGCGTACGCAATAAATAAATTTTTAACAATGAGATAATAATAGGCAAGACTTTCGCCGAGTACAAATTTCTGTAAACTTCAAACATAGGCTTTTGATGAGCAAGATTATAATAAGCAAATTAAATTAAATCAAAATGGCTTAGAACCCCATTGATTTAAAGTTGAAAGGTAGGCGAATTTTATAAAACACTAATGAAATTTTTATTTTTTAGAGGAGGAATTTTCACCTTAAAAGTGTGAAGGTGACGTCAAAATTTCTCTTTTATTTTGTTTTGTGTCTCAAAAAGCGACAGCACTCTAATTTCAAAATTAATTCCAAATATTACATTTTTCTGTAATGAATTTTACAAATAAATATTTATAAAGGAAGAGTAGAGGCCGTCTAAACGTACTTTTATAATTTTTTTAATGACTTATTAAAAAATTATGAAAATTAATTTTTTCTTATCAAGCAAACTGTTACAATAATATTAAATTTTTTTTTTTATATTCAAAAATGAATTTATTATTATTTTTAATCACATATTAATTAAGAAAAATTTAAAATAAGCTTAGATGATTTATTTAAAAATTAACTGTCAAATAGTTCAGCACTCTTGCAAAAGATGGCAGGCTAGTCTAACATCCGGTATTATCATATCCACTATTAGCCTATATCTTATATATTTTTATGCTTTTATAAATGATACATAATATATAATAACATTTATAAAGTATTCATTCTTAAAAGATCAATGAAAATCAACCAAATGCATTAAATTATTAGCTACCATTCTGACATCTCTTGGCAAATTTTCGTAATAGGTGTTTTTTTTTTTTTTTTTTTTTTTTTTTTGCTTACTTTTTTAAGACTCATAACGCCATCTTATGGGCAAAAACATGCGTAACAGTTTCTCGCTTAAATATATACTTTTAGGTTTTATTTAATAATATATATACTACAAAGAGAGAAATTCCCCCTCCCCCCCTCCCAGCCCTTAAGGCTTTAATATTTATTTTTTAACGCATACTGAGATTACTCAACAGAAAGAAGAGTTCAGAGATGGAATTAAAAAAAAAAAAAAATATTCCGCCCACTCGAAAGTAATTCAATTAAAAAAAGTTCGAGATTTTCAACTTCAAAAAACAAAAAACCATTAATAATAAGCCGCCCCTCTGCGCATCAGCCCTTAAAGATGAGGAGGATATATTAAAAAACAAAAAAAAAAACGAAAATTTTTTGTTGTTTTTGAGTGATAGGCTATATCCCTTTTTTTTTAATGTGGAATTAAATCCTACTTAAGAGAAAAGGGGAGGAAAAGATTCTTTTAAGAAAATATTTTTATATACCATATATATATAATTATATAATAATTAAAAAGAAATTTTATTTTTATTTGAAAACACCTGTAACTCTTTGATAGAGAAAGAGAGCGCACAATGTTGCCAGTGTTAAGTTAATAAATAAATTTCAAATAGAATGAACATGGGCGTAACTAAAGAATTCGGCTGGGGGGGGGGGGCATGGGACCAGCTATCGTCCGGAGGGCCTGGAAAGCCCCATATTTTCTCAATTTTTCTTCGGACAGGAGTTTTCCGGAAGGGGGCACCCCCCCTAGTTACGCCCATGAGAATGAATAATATCTATATACATAATTCGCTAATGTCCGTCTGTCTGTCTGTCACGCTATATTTAGGCAACTTCCCGTTGAAATTTTATATGCATAAAGAGGACCTTCTCGGGATTACAGGAAAATTATTTTCATCCCGAAATTCCTATAACTTTTTGAGTTATTAATTCTTAAAGTTACAATTTCTCCCATAGGAAATGTATAGAGAAATATTTATGTATTCTTTTCGTTTGTGTATTCCATGAATGTAAACAAATCCTCAAGCAGGCACTGGATTGGAATGAAATTGGAATCTTTTCATAATTAAGAAGAAAAGGCGAGGGGTCCGCCGCAGGCGGGCCCGAGCCAGTTGGCGGGCGTCGCCTGCTAGTGAAGTTAAAAAAAATATTGTTGAGAAAGAAAAGGAAAGTGGGCTAGTCTATGACCAAAGGTCCTTCTGTCCTGGCCTTTTTAGAAGGACTCCTTCCAGGTGTTAATGATAATAGGAGGAGACTTTTTCTTTTTTGTTTCACGCGTGCTTCGGAGGCGCGTGTTTGCCCTCGGCCCTCTCTCTACCTCTCTGGACCATTTCCTCCTCAGCTCTTCTTCTTCTTCCGTGCAAGACGAATCCTTAAAGTGAAAAAAGAGAGTCCAATGACCTTAAAAAGCAAGAGAGAGAGAGCCAGGAGCATCATCATCATCATCATCATCATCATTTGAAACCGTGTAAAAAGAACGCCAACAACACAACAACAACAACAACACATAATTTCAGGGAATTGCTGGTCGTTTAGATGCAACTCACTCGCAGGTCAAACGGGATTAGAAGAACAATAAAAAATGAAAACAATAATAAAGAGCAACTTGCAATACATTCCTTTTGTCTTGACGTTTTTACTGCATTTTTTTTTTTGTTGTTCTTGTTGTTGTTTTTAAATTATGGCAAAGAAGAAGAAGCAACAAAAATATATTTCATTTTTTTTTCTTAACCCTTGTTGTCTAGAGGTGAGAAATTTATTTAAGCGTAGTATTTTTGAAAAAAAAAAAAGAAACGAAAAATAATTTAATTTAAATTTTGGATTGGTAATCTCTAACTGCCTCGGGGTATCCCATCCAAATTAAAAGAGAAGCGTCACATATCAAATCATATCTCAAAAAAAAAAAAAAAAAATTAATTTTGGAGTTACTAAACTAGGCCAGCCAACAAAAAAAAAAAAAAAACGAAATGAAACTGAGGCGACATTTCGGTCTTCACGCCATAAGTTTTAATCACACTATTAAAGAATTTTTCCTTAATAGACATGAGATAGACCTGGAATATATAAATTCATCCTATACACCAAGACAAAAAACAGATATTTTTTTGGCTCCCTGATTATCTGAAAGCAACAGAATATTTTACGCCAAAATTAGCATTTATAATTATTACCATTAAATTCATTTGATTTGTAAATGTGATGTGGCTTATATGAGTTTGACACTCCTGATATATACTAAAGAAGTGAAACTTCTAGCCTTGCGATTTCACAATAATAAAATAATTAAGAAAAATTGGTCAGATCAGCTGCAATAATTTTCAATGAGTAGACGTAATCAGGAACTTCATTTGGGGGGAGGGGGTTGGCAGGAGTGCATTTGCTCCCCCCCAAAAAGTTTTGGGAAAAAATAATAAAATCTAAGCCTAGCCCTACATACAATCTCTCTTTATAAATAAGTATAGAAGATGGTATAGATAAAAATATAGATGTATATATAAGTTTATATGTATATAAATTAAGTAGCACAAGGTCCTTGAGATAGAGCATTCGCTTCTTATACCAAAGATCAAGGGGTCGCATCCCGTCACAAGCGATAAAATTTATTTTAATTGAATTGGATACCAATCAATTGAAATAAATAGGACGGGTTCTAAATGGCCTCCGATGCCGAAAAAGATCTTAAAACGAATTTAAAAAAAAAGAAAAAAGTAACACAGGAAGTAAAAAATCTGGTGTGACTGGCGCACAGCACACAACTTTCTCTTACCTTCGGTAATCGAAAGTTGTGTTCTGTGCTTGTCACACCAGATTTTTTGTGTCGACATATATTTAGTTCCCGACAGTACGGAACATATGAATTCAGATGTAAAATTTATAAGTATGGGAAAATATTTATATTTTGTTACCATGGCAACCATTTCTCCTATCTTCCCTATGAAATACAAGAGTAAAGTGGTCTTCAGAAGATTTCAATTGCAAAATGAGAATATATATTTTAAAGAGAATCTAAAAAATAATTGATTTTTGAATTTAAAAAAAAAATCGTTGGAGCAAATTTTGAGAAAATCGAAAAAAACTGAAAAAGTACATCAGTAAAGTACTAGTACTCTTTGGCCGATTTTGTTCAAAAGCTTATTTTTCCGGTCCCGGGGGGTGTTTAACTTAAATATAAAATTTTAACCTCCTAGCTCAATTCCTTCATGCTTAAAATTGAACACAACACACACCCACCCACACACACACACACCCACAGACAGACCATGTCGCGAAAACCACTTTTTTGGATTCAGGGGACCTCAAAACGTGAAGATCCATCAAAATCTCGACATCGAATTTTTGACATGAAACCAATACTTTCTCTCTATATATATATTACATATATACATAGGTAAGAGAAAGTAAAAATTTGTCCCTTCCCCCAAGCAAAAACTGAAATGACGTCACTGGACTATATATTGAATTTTTGATTGATTAAAGTGTTTAAAGGTATAAATTATAAAGAGGTTAAGTCTAGTCGCATTTTTTTCTTTATAGAAAAATAAAAAATTTTAATATTTAGATACTGTAGTAGGCTATGTACCGCCGGGACCGAACCACCAATTTTCCAAATTGCCCTACCACTAGACCACAGCACTGCACCTCTGTTAATTAGACTAACGAAGTGGCGGTATTTCTCCGTTCCCCGTTGATCTAGAACAGTGGTTCCCAACCGGTGTGCCGTGAGAATGCCTAAGGGGTGTCGTGAGATATTTAGAAAAAAAAATAATTAAATAAAGAGGCTTAAAAAATAAAGGAAATATTGTTGCCAGGGCGGCAAAAATTTCGTTTCCCTAAAAAAGGGTAAAATAATTTTCACGAGAGGAAAAAAAGGGAAGGGTGCCCCTAGTGTGTAATGTTATCCCCAACTCACCTTTGGGGTGCCGTGGACTTCAAAGGGTTGGGAAACACTGATCTAGAAGGACAATGTGAGTAAATCTCACTTTTTCTCAATTAATAAATAATATTGTCCACGTCATAGAATACTCATAAATAATAAATAATAAACTACGTGTATGTATAAAATATAGATGGTAGTTTAGGCAATCTAATTAATATTTATTAACTCGGCCGAAAAAAGTAAATACCACCGGGAGTTAATAAATATTAATTATATTGTCTTAACAACCATCTATATTTTATTTATTAAGTGAGATTTACTCAGAATGTCCGCCTTGATTTGATTACGTCTCGTAAGCAGAGAAGTTTAGTCAGATCGTTACAACTTCCGATGAAGAATTTACTATTCTAAGATTGCTGTGGTCAAAT
Organism: Euborellia annulipes; assembly: GCA_023213315.1. NCBI lineage: Eukaryota > Metazoa > Arthropoda > Insecta > Dermaptera > Anisolabididae > Euborellia > Euborellia annulipes. The sequence goes on along the minus strand of JAKCPI010021946.1, from coordinate 64,870 downwards.
GGTAGGGAGGGCATGCTGAGTACAGTCAACACCACAAGTGTCTGATGTGCTCGGGAGTGTAGAGCCTCGAGCTTAGGCAACCAAAGTCGCAAGTACCTTGGCAATACAATTTAAATTCTAATGAAAAATCTTATTTTTACTTTCTCTTATCCTATATGGATCCTGTTACGCATTAGTGTGTCAAGCGCCAGCTACCGAGTTTTGAGAAAATCAACATTAACAGTTTTTTGTTTTCATTGGATTATATATAAATTTTTTTGTCAATTGTGCAAGTAACATTAAATATAAATTTTTATAGGACATATTTCATAAAAAATACTATTAATTATAGCATTTGAAACAATATTCCGTGCTTAACTCAATTTTTTTTTTTTTTTTTTTTGGCGCTTGGCACACTAATGCATAACAGGGTCTATATATGAAATATATAGGGAGAGAAAGTATTGGATTCATGTCAAAAATCTCGATGTCGAGATTTTGTGGATATACACGTTTTGAGGTCCCCTGAGTCCAAAAAAGTGGGTCCCGCAAATTTGATCTGTGTGTGGGTGTTTGAGACATTTTTAAGCATGGTGGAAATGAGCTACGAGGTTGAAATTTTATATTTAAGTAAGGCATCTCCCAAAGTCGTGAAAATAGGCTTTTAAACAAAATCGACCAAAGAGAACTAGTACTTTACTGATGTACTTTTTCAGTTTTTTTCGATTTTCTCAAAATTCGCTCCAACGATTTTGTTGTAAATTCATAAATCAATTATTTTTTACATACTCTTTAAAATGTATATTCTCATTTTTGCCCTTGAAATCTTTTGAAGCACACTTTACTCTTGTACTTCTTGATTTCAGATTTTTCAAATTCTTTTTCCGGCTCTCCCCCATAGAACCAATGTTAAATCCCTATGGGGATTTATATGTTAATTTTGATTCAAAAGGGGGTCCCCTTTGGAAATGCTTACAGATTTTAAAAAAGTTTTTCCAATCTTATGAAATTTTGTATCTATTTAGGATTCTCTTTGTGTACAAGTTACCCAAATATGAGGTTAAAATTTGGAAAATTACCATACTTTATTTCAAGCAGTCAACATTTAAAATACACAGACCCTATGGAAATTTTGACTTAAAATAGACTTATTTTATTTTTTACTTATGAATTGGAAGTGGTCAAGTTTAAACTAAGGTGCTATGGGAAATTAAATATATCTCGACACAAAAAATCTGGTGTGGCCAGCACGGTGCCCAACTTTCTCTTTCCGAAGGGTAACAGAAAGTTGTGTGCTGTGCGCCAGTCACACCAGATTTTTTTAATAACATACAGTACACTACGCATGTATCTCCTTTCCCAATTTCTCTCCTGGAATTAATCTCAAGCAGCCCAGGCTGCCAAATTGCTCCTGCCTCTCTCCTTTCTCTTATCTCATAGCACGGCTGGTGATGGAGCCATTTTTTGTTTCAACAACTCTGAAGGGAATAAATCACCTCCCTCCCCTCTCTCCTGTCGCCCTTTCTTATTCAACTAGGTCAATGGCAGCCTCTCTTTCTTCTACTAATTTATTTGATGAGGATTTTTATAGGTAGCAATATGTTCAATGTTATTTTCTGTTATACTTAGAGAGAAAAATCTTTAAAGTCATCTCCAATTTTTACCAAGAAAAAAATTCAAAATTCGTAATTTATTTTTGGAATGAAAAGACCTGATTAAGGTCTATTCTATAAAAACAGACGTTAAAATTTAAAATAAACAAATGGGTGTTAAAAAGTAATGTAAAAACAATCAGCGTTAAAAAATGCTATTCTCTAAACAAAGTTTTAACAGCAACGTTAACATGTTGCTTTTATTTCAAAGCTATCAAAATCATACCTTACTTTTTAGGTTAAGGACGCCATTTTTATTTTAAACATGACGTTAAAATATTAAAGGCACCCCCTAGACATGGCATTAATTTTTAACACTATTTACTAAATTTTAACGCTTTGGCTTGAAAGTTTTTGTTTACAGAATATCTATTTAAGGCAAGGAAGTATTAAAATGAAATAATGTTGTTTACAGTTGTTAAAAGTTAACGTTTTTGCTTAGAGAATAGACCTGAATATTGAGTAACAATTATTAATAAAATAATTTTTTATTTAAGGTATCTTTTTTTTAAACATTCACACTTTTTTCTCATTCACACTCACACTCACACACACCTCACACAGTCTTTTCGGCAACTTAGGCCATTTAAGACTTTGACGATAACTGTTATTATTTATAATATCTATTGTGGGTCCAGGCATTTCTATTTAAGCCTTTTGGTATCTAAATGGCTTAAATAAAATCATCGGACTGCCTGAGGTCCGAACCCGCGACTCTCGGTAGGCACGCTACCAACTCGACAAAGCCCGTAGGCATTTAAGTTCTTTTTCGGCATCTAAGGCCATTTTTTCTATATTAATTAGTATCCAATATAAAATAAAGAAACCCCTGACCTGTAGCACAAGAGGGTAATGCTCTACCACTGTGCTAAGGGTCAGGAAATAATAAAATAAATTTTCACAAAAAATTATCAATGGAAATTCACAATTTCGCCATTTACATGCATTTACACTTTTTTATTTATTTTCAATTAATTTCAAACCTAAAAAAAAATGGGATATAAAATTTGACAACATTTTAGAGAATATAAGGTGGCAATATTTTTTACTTTTTTTTTTTTTAGGCTATTAAAACAAATGTACCTGAAAATATTTATCTCGGCAATAACGCGCCCTGAAATGGTTTGGTTGAGAGGGGAGTCTTTATAAAACCGATCTAGAACAAAAGACATGCTTTATTCAGGCCGTTAAAAGGGGTGAAAGAGTGGGCGGACAACGCCTTGCAAAAACCTAATTAAAGACATTAATCCACCCCTCGGTTGAGATTCTTCGTGCCTCTCTCCCACCCTGTCTGCCCCCTTTTTGCCCTCGCCACAGAAATGAATTCAAAAACCACACCAGTCCACTTATCCCCTTCCTTGTAGTTTCATTTATTAATTAACTATTGCCTAGAAAAGTTTGATTTTAAGGGACCAACAAAATTTGAAAAATCTATTTAAAATTAAGTGAATGTAGAGGTTCAAACATATTTTTTAGAAGCCTTTCAATAGGCTATAGAAGGTTAAAATTATATATACAAATTAGACACTAGGTTTAATTTACAAAATGTTTCAACGAGAAACAACGGTCGAATGTTTAAATCTTAAAACAAGAAGAATTCAGCCAATGAATTTTCTTTATTAAAGTCAGCCCACGGCTAACGTTTCGGTTCTAGACTTGGACCCTCATCAGAGCTGGGGCTAAAAACTTAATTGACTGAATTCTTCTTGTTTTCTTCAAAATCTCTACTCTTCTTCCATACATCCCCCTGTTAGAACTATTATTTCCTGAGGAAGAATATGAAACGTTGACGGTAAAATAATTTTTGATGTTTTGAAATAGAATATAATTTAAGCGATTTTTATCTTTCACTCTTGCTATCCAATTCAGCCAATGAAGTTTCTTTATTTTAATAAATCAGCCCACGTTTCGGTTCTATGTTTGGAACATCATCAGAGCTGGGGCTGTATCAGAAAGGCTAATTTTATTAAAGAAACTTCATTTAAAATTTACAGATGCTAGGCCGGTGGAATTTAATCTTCAATTCTAGATGTTCCTTTCTCGGCACTCTTGGTTGATAGGTTTTCAAAAAAATTTTTAATAATATGTTAAAAAACTTTTGTAGAAAAAATGTATTTATCTTAAGGTTCTGAAGATGGCGAAAGCCGAAACATTTGTGAACAGCCCGCATTGTAAACCAACTTAATAAAAACCTCTGTTAATAAAATTTTATTAATAATTTGAAAACCTACCACCTAAATTCAACCAAGAGTGCCGAGAAAGGAATTGAAGATTAAATTCTATCGCCCCAGCATCTGTAAATTTTAAATGAAGTTTCTTTAATAAAATCAGCCTTTCTGACACAGCCCCAGCTCTGATGATGTTCTAAACCTAGAACCGAAACGTTAGCCGTGGGCTGATTTATTAAAATTAAGAAACTTCATTGGCTGAATTCTTCTTGTTCTCTTCAAGGGCCTATTCAAGGATTTCCAAAAAATTTGTAGTGATGTTTTTCTATATTTATATGTTTTAAATTCTAATCCACCTAAAACATCAAGTGCTGTGCGGTCAGTCACACCATATTTTCACATAAGTGTAAACGCATCAAATCCCTTCCACCATCTCTCAAAAAATACTATTAGTGCGTTAATGAAACTAATTCTTTAACCAAATATTTTACCAATAATTTATATTTTAAAAATATTTTTTTTTAAACTTTTCAAAAATAAAAAGCTCTTAAAAAAGTTTTTCACTCATAACTCGTAAAACTTATAAACTCCTCTTATAAGATATACATTAGAATTATAGCTCTTTGAATTTGTAATTTTAAAATTCCCATAGAGTGGCAAATAGATTTTTTTTTTATTCCCCTTTAAAAGTTTTTGACACAAAACGACGCATAAATGCTCAAATTTTGTACCTTTTTATATAACAGTATGTTCTAAAAGTATATTAGCCCATAATTTTTATAAGAAATATTTTATAGCGGGGTTTGGTAAGGGGCGGTTCTTTGCAAGTAGGGATTGCAATAACGGGATATTAAACACCGGTATTTTGAGCCATTTGTACGATTTTGTAATGCCGGTATTTAAATGCAGTTTTTCGGTATTTTATGTTGAGATTTTTATTTTTTGAAAATACACAATTTATTTAGCATTTATTTTATATATTATTGTTACCGGTATATTAAATATTTATATAACACCATTTTGATAAGTAATAATATGTAATATAATATTATTAAACACGTGTTATGAAGCTCAAAGTTTGATGATGCTTTGCAACACTTTTCAAGTAGTAAGCTTTGTCTGGTAGACTTTTGAAGGCTATATTTACACTCCCTAGTAAAACAAACAAACACCAGTGTTTTCTTTCTTTTTCTAAAATTTCTTCAACCGGTATTAAACCGGTATCCCGGTATTAAGAGCTAAAAAATACCGAATACCGTTATTGAACTTTTGGTCCCATATTGCAATCGCTCGTTGCAAGTTTGTGTTTGGCCCACCAAAATAAAATTTTTCTAACAATTTACCGTGCTTATGCATGTGACAACTGAGTCAATCATACTTTATACAATCAGCGCCACAATTAAGTACCCGCCTGACAGCTTTAGCCTTAAGTATATGGTAAATGGTGACCATATATGGTACCAGATTTTACGTTTTACCTTTTCGGTCATTAAGATTAATTCACTTTACACCATATACTTAAGGCTAAAGCTATCAAGTGGGGACTTAATTGTGACGCTCACTGTACTCTCACAAGCACACATGAGCGATTTAAAACATATTTTAGTCCAAATCTAAATTGAGTGGGCTTAAAAATATTTTGTTTTTAAAAATGTTAGGGCAAATTTTGAAAAAATAAAAAAAAAACTGAAAAAGTACGTCAGTAAAGTACTAATACTCTTTGGTCGATTTTGATTAAAAGCTTATTTTCCCACCCTAGGGGGATGCCTAACTTAAATATAAAATTCCAGCCTCTTAGCTGAATTCCTTCATGCTTAAAATTGAACACAGACAGACACACACACTCACACACAGACAGACCATGTCGCGAAAACCACTTTTTTGATTCAGGGGACCTCAAAACATGATATCCATCAAAATCTCGACATCGAATTTTTTACATGAAACCAATACTTTCTCTCTATATATATTAATATATATAGAAGTAAGAGAAAGGAAATAAAATAGGTAGAAAAATTTTCCAGAGTGAATTATTTCAAATTTTTTTTTTAAATTTTGTCTGACTCCCTTTAGGGCTATCTATTATATATATTTATTTTCAAATTATGTACCGCGGGACGTTCAACACGCTGATTCCTCCGAGCCCCCCCCAACTGAGGTTTCGCTGCGCTTATTTTCTATATTTTTAATTCTCAAGTGATTTATACCTCTGATTGTGATGATTATTTAAATAATTTAATTAGACATTTTTTTTATATTCTTTTTTTTTAATATCTTATTTTCGAGTGTGTCTTTTGAGATTTATCATTCGATATCCAATTGCCAACCTTATCATCAGGTGGCATCTCTGCTTTCTCTTATCACGCGAGTCTATCTTCCGTTGGTAGGATCGTAGCAGCAGCAGCACCGTTGATAGCATCGCATCCATCCATCCATCCGATTCAATTGCAGATAATCCGATCCACTTTGATTAATTAATAATATCGCTATCGACAATGCATAAATTAACGATTGAATAAAAAAAAAAAAATGAAAAAGAGAGACCGGTTTCAATTTTTTCTTTTTTTTTATTCTATGGCAATTTCGATTTTCATCGATGCAATACATAATAATCAACTTGTAGATTTTTTTGACACTAATTATACTATAAATCAGAAAAGAAAATATTAATCATTTGCAGTAAAAAAATTAAAATTTTAAATTTTGCCACTTATTCAAAAGAATTTTTAGAAATATTATTCACAATACCACCTTAAATATTAATAAATATTATAATATTTTAATTGGTACACTAAGGGCCGGTTGCTTCATCCTGGGTGAGCTTGTTAGCCCCGACTTTTTTTGTAGTGCAGAAACCCATTTCAGTTTTATTTTTATAGTAAAATATACGATATTTCATCATTTTATTGCTAAAAGAAGTATTCTAGAAGTACATATATTTGTTATTTTACCTTATATTCTACTTATTTTATCAATAAAATGATGAAATGTTGTATATTTTATAAAATATGTTATAGGCTAGGGCCCGCTTGCATCAGATCTCGTCGCCATATTTAGCCCTGAGTTAACCTCACTTTTGAGTAATTTCATATAGATATATGGGGAATTGGAGCCAAGGTCCGGGCTAAAGTTAGCCCAGGCCCAAAGGTGGGGCTAAGATTTAGCCCTGGGTTGACACGTACGAACATGTATTATGAACTCAAGCATCCTAACTTCACCAATATAAATGTAAAAAATAATATAAATGCAATATGGAATCTACCGTTTTTTTGTTATTATTCATTTTATGTCAATCAGGATTATACTCGTATATCCAGGATATATTGCAAGTTGTTGAATATTCTCCTAACTTCATCTAAGGCATTGCACATGTCTTGTTAATAAAACTATTTGTTTTCAAATTGAATGCAAATTGATATTAAATATTTATATGAATGTTTTCAGTTGATATTACTTCTTGTTAGGTGAAAATAAAAGGTATATTTCTTTTTTGAAATTATCTTTATTTGAGCCACACAGCTGGCAATTTGTCAAAATAGTTGTGAAGATTGGAACAATTGACTAATTGTTATGTGAAAACTAATAAATCTTGTTTATTTTTTTGAAAATTTTCAAATTTTAGCAAAAAAAAATTAAATTCTTATATTTAAATGTATATTAATAATATTTATTTAAATTATGGGTGATAATATCAATTTTTATTTTTAATAATTTTTATAAGATGCCTTAATGGAGTTGCAACCTTCACAAACAGAACATGATTTGTTCCCCCCGGAAGAGGGTTTCTGCACTACAAAAAAAGCCATTTAGCCCGGGGCTAACAAACTCACCCAGGATGAAGCAACCGGCCCTAAGTGATATATTTCAAGTTTTAAGAGAAATGAAGAGGAATGCAGCCTCTATTATCAATTCAAACTCCTTTATTGCAAAATTTTTGGGCCAATTTTATTGTGCCATCCTCAGTAGAATAAGAGTTAAAAAAAAGTCTGTCCATAAGCCTGTCATATAACCTATGAATAAAAAAATGAAAATATATGAATAATTATACACTTTGTAATTGTAAAAAATCTGCATTTATACAGTGTGCTAGATGCCGTGAAACTTGTTACGCTTGCCTTTATGATAATTATCATCCTAGCTTCTGTTTTTAAAAACGTTTTACTTATCCACATTACAGAAGCTAGGATGATAAGATAATCATCATAAAGGCAAGCGTAACAAGTTTCACGGCATCTAGCACACTACAAATGCAGATTTTTACTTTCTTTACCTATGTATATATGTAATATATATATAGAGAGAAAGTATTGGATTCATGTCAAAAATTCGATGTCGAGATTTTGATGGATCTTCACGTTTTGAGGTCCCCTGAATCCAAAAAAGTGGTTTTCGCGACATGGTCTGTCTGTGTGTGGGTGGGTGTGTGGGTGTGTGGGTGTGTGGGTGTGTGTGTGTGTGTTCAATTTTAAGCATGAAGGAATTGAGCTATGAGGTTGAAATTTTATATTTAAGTTAAACACCCCCCGGGACCGGAAAAATAAGCTTTTAATCAAAATCGGCCAAAGAGTACTAGTACTTTACTGGTGTACTTTTTCAGTTTTTTTCGATTTTCTCAAAATTTGCTCCAACGATTTTTTTTAAAATTCAAAAATCAATTATTTTTTAGATGCTCTTTAAAATGTATATTCTCATTTTGCGATTGAAATCTTCTGAAGACCACTTTACTCTTGTATTTCATAGGGAAGATAGGAAAAATGGTTGCCATGGTAACAAAATATAAATATTTTCCCATACTTATAAATTTTACATCTGAATTCAAATGTTCCGTACTGTCGGGAACAAAATATATGTCGACACAAAAAATCTGGTGTGACAAGCACAGAACACAACATTCGATTACCGAAGGTAAGAGAAAGTTGTGTGCTGTGCGCCAGTCACACCAGATTTTTTACAATTACAATATAACTTATTTCAAATATTTGTATTAATTATTTGTAAAAATAAAAATGTTAATTTATGTTGAAAAATTAAGTGTTAATTAGCATTTCAATTTGTAAGACTAAACGATAACGTTATTAAAGTGAAACTTTAATTTGATCCTCTCAAATTTTTTTGCTCTTCTATCAGCATGTCGCGTTACAAGCCGTGTCAAAGGTCGTGACGCTACAAGCCATGAAGTCACAAGCTGTGATGGCAAAAATAGGAAAGTTGAAATTTAATATAGGCCTATATGATGAATTATAAAAAAATATTTGTGAGATTATTCAATTTTTAAATTGATAAAATATAATTTAAAATGATTCAAATCTTCAATTGCTAAATAAATATTGTTCTCAGTTTTTAACATACATCTCTTGATTTACCATTCATTCATCATTTTACTTTCTCTTACCTATGTATATATGTAATATATATATAGAGAGAAAGTATTGGATTCATGTCAAAAATTCGATGTCGAGATTTTGATGGATATACACGTTTTGAGGTCCCCTGAATCCAAAAAAGTGGTTTTTGCGACATGGTCTGTCTGTGTGTGTGTGGGTGTGTGGGTGTGTGTGTGTTCAATTTTAAGCATGAAGGAATTGAGCTAGGAGGTTGAAATTTTATATTTAAGTTAAACACCCCCGGGACCGGAAAAATAAGCTTTTAATCAAAATCGGCCAAAGAGTACTAGTACTTTACTGATGTACTTTTTCAGTTTTTTTCGATTTTCTCAAAATTTGCTCCAACGATTTTTTTAAAAATTCAAAAATCAATTATTTTTTAGATGCTCTTTAAAATGTATATTCTTATTTTGTGATTGAAATCTTCTGAAGACCACTTTACTCTTGTACTTCATAGGAAAGATAGGAGAAATGGTTGCCATGGTAACAAAATATAAATATTTTCCCATACTTATAAATTTTACATCTGAATTCATATGTTCCGTACTGTCGGGAACTAAATATATGTCGACACAAAAAATCTGGTGTGACAAGCACAGTACACAACTTTCGATTACCGAAGGTAAGAGAAAGTTGTGTGCTGTGCGCCAGTCACACCAGATTTTTTCAATTATTAAGTTAAGATTAAAAACGCGATTTTAATACCCTTAATTGAATAATTTTCTGAAAATTTTCAGTTAAACGCCTACGATCCGAAAAAAGTTTCACTTGCATCGTGATTTCATAAAATCACACAATGATTTTTTTATTAATATATATATATATTTGGGGTCCAGACATATTTATTTAAGCCAGATCTTGGGCATAGAAGCCATAATAAAGCATATAATTTTGTATGTAGCAAATAAATTTTATTATTGACAATTCCTGGTTCAATCTCATGTGCGCTTGCATTATGTGTATAATTTCCAATAACTGGAGGGCGTTTTATTCTAGAGTTTTATTGAACCTCGACCATTTCAATATGGCTGATATCTTCATCTCTCCATTATGAAATAATACTGACTGCTTATTTTAATTTCTTTTTCTTCAATTAGAAATTAAAGCTATTACTAATGGGATTTGGAAGAAATTTTTTAAAGATGGAGAGGGCAAGTCCAATTTCTTTCCACCCCCTCCATCCCCTTAAATCCTTATATTTCCCCCTCTTTACGGTTCTATTAAAAATAAGTATTTTTATTTGCCACTCTGGAAGAAACCTCCCTTTTCTGTCCCATATCTTCAGATTTATAAATGTTTATTATTAAGAATTTCTTTTTTTTATTTAATATAAAAAGTTGAAAGAGGATTTCTTCTTCTCGTCTTGGTTGTTCATTTCATCTTCTGGTTGCTTCATTCTTCATCCTCTCTCCCTTTCCTTCTCCTAAAAGGGATAGTATAGATAGATAGATAGATCTGCTGGCAAATTTGGTCCGTCATCCCTTCTCATTTTCCTCTCTGTCCCTTCCGATCTGCTCCATCACTTTTCTGGTCCATCTGCCCTCTTTACACATCACTCTCCCTCTCTCTCTACCTTTTTTTTTCTCACTCACCCATACTACCTTGCGAATTTTATTATGCGGTGGATAAGAGAAATGCATTTTAGAAAATGGATTTTAATATAATCATTTTATTTATTGGAAATAGATTTAGGTTGAAAAAACAGAGTGTAAGTTGGAAGACGCAGAATTCTTATTCTGGTTGCTATTAGTTATTTGTCTCATTTCAAATTGGACTCTTTATATTAAGGGGGAGAAGGAGGGCCGTCTAAACGTTCTTTAAAAAAAAAAAAAAAAACTAGACTATTGTAAGGAATTTTTCAATGCGGTTTTTTTAAATGAATTAAATTCATAAGGGATTTTTGTAACATAAAGCTATAATTTTTTTAATGACTTATTAAAAAATTATGAAAATTAATTTTTTGTAACCAAGCAAATACAGAAAAAAGAACTGTTACAAATAATTTTAAGTTTTTTTTTTAAATAAAAAATGAATTAATTATTATTAGTCAAATATTATTTAAGAAAAATTTAAAGTAAGTTTAGATGATTTGTAAATGAAAAACCGTCAAAATATTCGAGCATTCTGCCGATAGGTGGCTGGACTGGTTATCTTACGGCATTATTAGACCAATCATAAGCCTATATTTATATATTTTTATGCTGCTATAAATGATATATAATATTTATAAACTATTCATTACTAAAAGATCAACGAAAATTATACAAATACTTGAGATTAAATATAGCCCTGCCATCTGTTGGCAAATTTTCGACTTTTGGCTAACTTTTTAAGACCCCTAACGCCATCTTATCGGCAAAAACATGCAAACAGCTTTGCCTCCCGAACTCCCTTAAGAAGTTGGAGTGGCCTCAAAATTCTCAAATAACTTAGACTTTTTAAGGATTTTTGCAATGTATTTTATTAAAATGAATTAAAGTTTTTGAATTAAATTTCTATTAGGAAAATTTAAATTGACCAATGACAGACCAAAGCTTGATTAGGTTAGCGCGATCTTAACGCCATCTCTTAACAAAAACATGCGAGCAGCTTCCACTTAAATTAACAAAATACAAATCCTCTATTTATTATTAAACATTAAATATTAATTTAAAGACAAAACAAAAATTTGCATTTAATAGGATTACCTAAAAATAAAAAAATAAAAAATATTCATTTATTATAGAGAGTAAGGATTATTATTGAATTTATTACTAAACATAATAAAATATATTGACATGCATTTGAGCTAATAAATATAGTACAAATACATAGGTAAAATTATTACTCCCTTATCTAATGAAATAAAAATTGATCTTTTTTTTTATTAAATTTATTATACTATACTATATACAGTATACATCTAAATAATCATAAACACTTAGGGAAATCGAATGACGTCAAACAGCCCTTCTACCTTTAGTATTAGTAGAAATTAAAATACTTTTTTCAAAATGTTAATTACAAAAGCATACACGTTATTCCATACTAGAAGAGATATACTCGGAAGGTAAAATTAATTGCAAACACTTGGTGATATGATTCAATGTATCATTAAATTCTTGATATGTATTTATAGATCTACTACTAAATATAGGCCTATATTAAATCACATCACCTAGTGTTTGTAATTAGGCCCTAATTTTTTCTACTTATATTTCGATTTAAGCCAACGGTTGCCAGTTTCAATTTTGGTATATACTTGGGCACAAAAAAATAAAAATCATGACACTCGTTTTGTTTTGTTTTCTTTTTCAACCTAGACCATTTGGACCCTGTTATGCAATGGTGTGTCAAAGACCAAAAAAAATTCAAAAATGAGTTAAGCACGGAATATTGTTTCAAATGCTTTAATTAATAGTATTTTTTATGAAATATGTCCTAAAAAAATTTATATTTAATGTTACTTGCACAATTGACAAGAAAAATTATATATAATCCAATGTAAACAAAAAACTATTGTTGATTCTCTCAAAACTCGATGATTGGTCTTTGACACACCATTGCATAACAGGGTCCATTTAATATAGGCAGGCTTAGGGTGGCTCTTATTTTTCAAAGTTGAAAATTTATTTGCGCTACCCACTAGTTTGGTGCCATTGCCAAAAAAAATAACCTGTGTAAAATTTCAGCTCGATCGGATAAGGGGAAAGGGTGCCCCAAGAGCCCTGAAAATCGAAAAAAAAATCAGAAAATCACAGAAAATATTCATTTTATTTATTTATCTTGTTAAATATAAATTATATACAAAAAAGTGTTAAATAAAAGTTGTAGATCTATAAAAAATGCACATAATAACATCTATCAGCTTTTTATGTATAGCTAACGATTTCAGAGAAAACAGCGAAAATCCATTTTTACTTACCAAAAAAAAGAAAGAAAAAAAAAGAATAAATAAGAATGCCTGGACCTCAATTTAAATAAATTGATAAATAACGGTTATCGTCAAAGTCTTAAATGGCCTGAGTTGTCGAAAAGACTGTGTGAATGTGTGTGTGAGTGTGAAAAAAGTGTGAGTGATTAAAAAAAAAATAAAATAAATAAATAAAGACAAATATAGTCCTTAATATTCACCAAAAATTTAAAATTTTATAACAACGTTTTCTTCAAATATATGATTGGAAATCGTTTTTGAATTTTGAACTAGTATAGGCCTACATCTAATACACCAATGAGTAAGTGCCTGTGCACTTGTAAAACAGGAAAAGAAGCAGGAGTGGCCAAAAATAAGAGCCTCCGATTTTTAACAAATTATTGAAACGTCTTAATTTATTTTCCCATCTCTTATATTTATATACATGATATATTATTAAACATGTATTGTGTCCTTTTGGTCAACTTCGTGATCTTAGACATTATTGAAAAACTGAAGATGGGAAAATAAATTCCTCTCGAAACGTTCTTATTTGTGGCTGCTCCTGCTCCTTTTCCTGTTATACCAAAGTTACATCGATATCGGAAAAATTTCTATTAGTGCCACACGACATATTTGTCTTTGTTTTATTTTAATATTTGTATTTAAATGTTGTTCATATAAAATTTTTAATAAATACTTTAAAAAAAAAAATTTCCCTCGAGTGAATTTGAAATCACACATAAAATCAATCGTCTCCTTATCAACAATTAATTAAAATGTTCATCCTTGAATCGTTGTCAGCAATGACAATGTGCACGCCTCCTAGGGGATGTTGTTTTTGCAAGAATCCTCGAGGGGGCCCATAACCACCCCCACCCACCCCCGCTTCGGCGTCAATGTCCCTCTCTGCAGCTGACAAACGACCGAGGCCTGATCGTCACGGCTGATCGGCCCTAGGCCCAAGGGCCTTATCTGGCCAATCCCCCGAGGAAAACCTCCACATTGACAGCCAGCCGGGGTATCTATCTATCCACAACAAGCTGCGATTTTCTCAAATTTAAATACAAATAAAATAAATAAACATCTTAGATGAGATAATTTCGTAAAAAAGGAACAGAAGATTTTAATTAGGTGCAGAAATAGGAATGAGGCTTTGGAATTTTTTTTATACAAATTTTTCCTCAAATTGTTTGATTATATTGGAATTGATATTAGAAAGAAGAATTAGACAACTTTGAACTACGTTTCGGAATCGATACTGTCTTCATCGGGTCTTTTTTAGCCTACAAATAAACACTAATATTAATAATATTTCGCTTGTCAAAGCTATTCAATCAAACTGTTTTGTTAGTAAATATTTAAGGCGATTGTACGGAATTACTGTGTGGAAACATTGTTCAAATATTTTTACAAACAGGAGGAGCTCGAAAGAAAATTATTTAAATAAATTGGATTTAGATCATGGGCGTCCGCAGGTGGGGGGGCAACCAGGCACTCCCCCCCCCTGGAAAATTAAAATGATACAAAAAAATGTATAAAACAAAAAAAAAAAAAACAAAAAAACCTTTCTCAGTATACATCCACCTTGCCACGGTGAGAAAGCTTTAAATACTAAGAGATGTATAACATTATTAATATTAAAGTACGTTTTTTTAACTCTGGAAGTGACATGCCCCCCTCTGCAAAAAATCCTGCGGACGCCCTTGATTTGGATATCAATTTATATATATGTGTATCGGGTATTTAAATAAATATCTGTTACTGATTATATCTCCTATCTTTCCTATGAAGTACAAGAGTAAAGTGGTCTTCAGAAGATTTTAAGGCAAAATGAGAATATACATTTTAAAGAGCATCTCAAAAATAATTGATTTTTGAATTTTAATCAAAATCGTTGGAGCAAATTTTGAGAAAATCGAAAAAAACTGAAAAAGTATATCAGTAAAGTACTAGTACTCTTTGGCTGATTTTGATTAAAAGCTTCCTGTCACGTCCCATGGCGGTGCCTAACTTAAATATAAAATTTCAACGTCGTAGCTCAAATCCTTCATGCTTAAAATTGAATACAGACAGACAGACAGACTATGTCGCGGAACACCGCTTTTACTTTCTCTTACCCTATATATGAAATATATAGAGAGAGTAAGTAGACCTCAAAACGTGTATATCTAACAAAATCTCAACATCGAATTTTTGACATGAATCCAATACTTTCTTTCTCTACATATTAATTAACATATCTAGGTAATAGAAAGTAAAAATCTGGTGTGACTGGCGCACAGCACACAACTTTCTCTTACCTTCGGTAATCGAAAGTTGTGTACTGTGCTTGTTACACCAGATTTTTTGTGTCGACATGTATTTAGTTTCCGACAGTAGGGTACAATTGAATTCAAGATGTAAAATTTATAAGTATGGGAAAATATTTATATTTTGTTACCATGGCAACCATTTCTCCTATCTTTTCTATGGAGTACAAGAGTAAAGTGGTCTTCAGAAGATTTCAATCACAAAATGAGAATATACATTTTATAGAGAATCTAAAAAATAATTATTTTTGAATTTAAAAAAAAATCGTTGAAGCAAATTTTGAGAAAATCGAAAAAAACTGAAAAAGTGAATCAGTAAAGTTCTAGTACTTTTTGGTCGATTTTGTTCAAAAGCTTCGTGTCACGTCCCATGGGGGTGCCTAACTTAAATATAAAATTTCAACTTCCTAGCTCTTTTCGTTCTTGAGATATTTTGTTCACAGACACACAGACACACAGACAGACCATGTCGCGAAAACCACTTTTTTGGATTCAGGGGACCTCAAAACGTGAAGATCCATCAAAATCTCGACATCGAATTTTTGACATGAATCCAATACTTTCTCTATATATATTACTTTCTCTTACCTATGTATATATGTAATATATATATAGAGAGAAAGTATTGGATTCATGTCAAAAATTCGATGTCGAGATTTTGATGGATCTTCACGTTTTGAGGTCCCCTGAATCCAAAAAAAGTGGTTTTCGCGACATGGTCTGTCTGTCTGTGTGTCTGTGTGTGTGTCTGTGTGTCTGTGTGTGTTCAATTTTAAGCATGAAGGAATTGACCTATGAGGCTGAAATTTTATATTTAAGTTAAACACCCCCCGGGACCGGAAAAATAAGCTTTTAATCAAAATCGGCCAAAGAGTACTAGTACTTTACTGATGTACTTTTTCAGTTTTTTTCGATTTTCTCAAAATTCGCTCTAACGATTTTGATTAAAATTCAAAAATCAATTATTTTTTAGATGCTCTTTCAAATGTATATTCTCGTTTTGCCCTCAAAATTGTTTGAAGCACACTTTACTCTTGTGCTTCATAGGAAAGATAGGAGAAATGGTTGCCATGGCAACAAAATATAAATATTTTCCCATGTTTATAAAAATTTGACATCTTAAATTCTAATATATTGGCGGAAACTAAATATATGTCGACACGAAAAATCTGGTGTGACAAGCACAGAACACAACTTTCGATTACCGAAGGTAAGAGAAAGTTGTGTGCTGTGCGCCAGTCACACCAGATTTTCTATTACATATATACATAGGTAAGAGAAAGTAAAAATAATATTTAAAAGAATAGGGTATAAATTAAATAAATAAAACCTTTCATAATTTATTTATGACGTTATTAAAGTTTAAAATCCTCGCCACCCCTCCTCCTGTGCCAAGTGGTGATATATTAGTCACATCAAACCACACGTTTTTAATCATAAAAGAAGAGATGATTCGCCCTCCGCCCTATAAGGGAAGTCAATAATTTTGGCAATTGAAAATCCCCCTCGGGTGCCCATATGGACTGGTCAGGGTGGTGTTAGATCCTAGCCAGATGTTCTCTCTGGTCACCCGGTCCGGGTCACCCAAAAGATAGCAGAAGGCTCAAGGGGTGAGGGGGTGGGGGGAGGGTTCTATTGACAAAATTAATTTCTATTGCCAATTCCAAGCAATTTATTGAATGAGGAAAAATAAAATACAAATCGAATGCCACCAAATATCGCTTGAAAAAACTAAAAATTGTTTCTCCCCTATTTTCTTAATTAAGAGTGGCGTATCTAAACTATTTTAATACACCCGGCTTCCTGTTCCTGTTTAAATAAATTAAGAGATAGTTCGAGATGATTAATTGAATCATCATTTAATTATAGATATATTAATATATTCTTTTATTCTGGCATCAGATTGCATAGCCTTAGCCAGGGGGGTTTGGGGCAAGGGCGGATCCAGAGGTGTTTCTCGGGGGGGGGTAATCTAGTGTGACTCGTCGCACAGTACACTATTTTTTTTTAATTTCGGTATTTTAAAAGCGCATTCTGTATTTGTTTGCCAGAATATAAATACACATCAAATTTTTAAGTATTAATTTTAAAAATTTTACATTAAAAATAAATTTTTTCGCGAAAAAAAGGTATTTTTTCGAATCTCGGGGGGGGGGGGGGGCAATTACTCCCTTTACCCCCCCCCCCCTTGTATCCGCCCTTGGTTTGGGGGTTCAACCCCCCTCCAATGGGACCCAAGCCATGACTATATATTTAAGCTATATAATAGTAAGAGAAAGTAAAATATAATTTACTTTATCTAATAAAAAAGATTTATAAATTCTCTAAAATAATCTTAAATTTTTCAAATGTTTGAAAAAATTTTCTTCAAACATCCCCATCAAAAACTTCTGGCTACGCCTATGACAGATTGTATTTTATTTATTGTATAGTAGTTCAATAAAATTTCTGAGAATTCAAGATGAAGAAAGTTCCGGTCGTGTGCACTACATGCCTACTATTTTTTAAAAATGATTAATAGGAAAAAATAATTTTTCAAATTTTCAAAAATCGAAAAAAAACAATAGTAGGCTTAGAGATCCCACGACCGGAAAGGGCTGAATAGTTGTTTGTTACAAAAAATTTTCAGGAAAATCGAAGTATGCTTGATTTTCAGAAAATGACTAAAATTTTGAAATTTGAAAATGACACAGAAAAATTATTCAAAAAATTAATTGTATTTTTCTTGAAAATTACACAAAAAACAAAAATAAAAAAAAAAAGTTGAAAATCGGACCATTTTTGTAGGAGTTATGAGCAAAAAAACCATACAAAAAAAAAAAAAAAAAAAATTTGAACCGATGAACAAAAAAATCTCAAAATTTACCAGGAGGGTTTTTTTTAAGGTGTAAGATTCCCCATGGGACGTGACACGAAACTTTTGAACAAAATCGACCAAAGAGTACTAGTACTTTTTCAGTTTTTTTCGATTTTCTCAAAATTTGCTCCAACGATTTTGGCTAAAATTCAAAAATCAATTTTTTTTTTAGATGCTTTTTAAAATGTATATTCTCATTTTGCTCTCAAAATTGTTTGAAACACACTTTACTCTTGTACTTCATAGGAAAGATAGGAGAAATGGTTTCCATGGTAACAAAATATACCTTTTGTAAGCGAATGTTGAGTCCTGTGCAACCAGTCACACCAGATTTTTAAATATTGACGTATTTGTGACGATCCATTAATTACTTTAAATAATTTTTTATTAAGAAAAAAAATTAGAAGAACATTTCCATTTATATATTTATTTATTTATTTATTCCATCTCCAAATAGATCTTTCGTTTTAAACTGTCGTCGAAATCTCAGACAAGTTTCTTCTTATCTTCGAACTTTCTTTTCTCTCTTTCTCGTTATCTGAAACTTAGCAATTAAAATCTCTTTAATTATAAAACATCAAAAATTGTTCTGTTAATTCGATTAGATGATTTTTTATTTTGATTCGCATCTCCTCCATATTAAATTCCATTTAATTTAATTCATATATGATATATAATTAAAAAGTTTTAATTTTATTTGAATGTAATTTGCGTCCGTATATAGCGGCTGGGAATTTTGTTGAACAATTTAAATTGATTGTGTTTGTATGCGTTTGTCCATTCTGAGGTTAAAAACTTTTGACATTGCTTTTTATTCATCATCTATTTTATTTCAAAAACGTCACAAGAGAGAGAAATGTTGAAAAATTATAATTTTTAAAATAAAAAAGGAAAAAGTAAAGTACTATTGTTAAATATTTTATTATATTAAATAAGAGAAAATATTTTTATTAATATTTTGAGTGAATTAAATTCACTTGCATAAAAGAGATTTTCCACGTTAACCTTATTTTTATGTTAGCAAATGAATTTTATTCAAAACAAACCGGCAGGTCGCATGCGTTCTTTAAATATGACTCAAATCCATTGAAAACAATTTTTCTTCTATTACGATTATAATATGTATTAAGGTTAAGGTTTTCATGACAATAATTTTTTACACAGTTTCAGACACAATTTTTGAAACAGTTGAACATAGCTTAAAATATTTAATAAATTGATATTTTATGGCTGTGGAGATTTATTCAAGATTCGCAGAGACTTTTCAGCCAAGAGATTAAATAAAAAAATCTTTTATTTAATTTTTATTTGTCGACGTTTCGGTCGCTAATCACGACCTTCATCAGGGTAAATATTGTCAACATATCTGAAGTAAAAAGAAATTGTATTTAATTGCAATGAATATTAAAATACCTAAGATCGTGTATAATTGACAATATTTGCCCTGATGAAGGTCGTGATTAGCGACCGAAACGTCGATAAATAAAAGATTTTTTATTTAATCTCTTGGCTGCAAAGTTCCTGCGAATCCTGAATTACAATATTTATTTAAATAAAAAAGTTATTTGAAAATTTTTCAAAATTACCTAAACATAGGGTTACCATAATTTATCGAGGCCAGACCTGGACAGACGACTTCCAGGGGGGTCAGGGGGTATGGAAAATTTTTTGAAAATTAGACACTGAAATCTGCGTTTTTACCTATTCTGCGTTTTTACCTCCTTTTCCTATCCAATACCTATCCAAAAATATTATCAAACTTGCTTAGAGCTTGAAGGGCCCGGGGCCCCTTCAGGTAAAAAATTTCAAGAAAATGTTTTTTTTTTAATTGAAATTTTAACAATGAAAATTATTTTTTATTAACATGTTTTAAGGTTGGAGAGGGCCCGGGCCCAGGGGATATAGCCCCTCCTGCCCCCCCCCCCCTGTCTGCGGCCCTGATTATAGCTATATTAGCAGAAAAGATCTGAATATAAATACATAGTTGTGATAGATATTGTTAAACATTTTTTAATAATTTTATCAATATTTAAGAATAATTATAAACACTCTTTATTGGAATGTTTCGGCAAAGATCCACCCTGCCTTTAAATATTTGAACAATAGGTCTGTTCGATCAAGCGTCCGAGGGAGCCCGGCGCATGCGTAGTGAGGAAAATCACATGCGCATTAACGAAAAGCAATACGCTTGTCCTTAATGCGCATGCGCCGGACGCTTAATCAAACATACCTAATATACTTTTTGAAGGCTGAAGACGACAGGATGGATCCTTTCCGAAACGTTCCAATAAGGAATGTTTATAATTATTCTTAAATAGAGGCTGTATTCTCTTTTTTTTCCAAATATATTATCTCCATCCACGATAATTATTTTATTATTATAAACAATTGATTAAAATATTTCTATCAAGCCACAAAAATAGCATAAAATCAAATAATGCTATATACAAAATTGTTTGTTTAATAATGTAAAAATTATGTTAATAACATTTGACATAAATACTCCTTGCTCATATGACCACTACATAGTTTGTTTTTTGTTTGATCAGAAGAGGGTGAATTTTAATGTCTTTGAAAACATATGCGCACGTGTTCCTCACAAGGGGAAGGGGAGGGAGGGGTGGAATTCTCTCTCCCCTCTCTTAAACTAAAACCATTTAAACTTCCTTTTTTCAACAAATTTTACATAATAATAAATATTGAACTGATTAATTAATTGGATTTTAAAATAATTAAAATCTCCAATGAATTTTAAGCTAATTATTTAAAATTAAATGTGCGAAATTATTTGAGAGATTTAACAACAAAAATCTCCTCTAAATGCGTGATTATCAATATTAAATACAAAAGTGTGAAAAAGCTATTTATTTAATAAAAGCTACTTTTTGTTTTGTTTATTCAAAAGCTAATTAGTAAATGGTATTTTTATTTTTTTATTTTTCCATATGAAATCAATCAATAGAATGGAAACATTATTGATTGTGAAAATTTTAACCTCTCCCGGATTAAAATATCAATTTTAAAAATGAAAACTTAAAGAAGAAGTTTCGTGTAAGAAATTACACGAGGAAAGTTTGTTTATTCAGAACATGGCTTCAAAATTTAGCTCGAAGTAATATTAAGAAATCTATGGAGTTCACAGTCTTCAAAAAAAAATCTGGTGTTACTGGTCGCACAGCACACAACTTTCTCTTACCTTCAGTAATCGAAAGTTGTGTTCTGTGCTTGTCACACCAGATTTTTTGTATCGAGATATATTTAGTTTCCACCGAAAATGTAAAATTTATAAACGTGGGAAATTATTTATATTTTGTTACCATGGCAACCATTTCTCCCTATCTTCTCTATGAAGTACAAGAGTAAAGTGGTGCTTCATAAGATTTCAAGGGCAAAATGAGAATATACATTTTAAAGAGCATCTAAAAAAATAATTGATTTTTGAATTTTAAGAGCGAATTTTGAGAAAATCGAAAAAAAGTGAAAAAGTACATCAGTAAAGTACTAGAGTAAAGTACCAGTACGTTGGTTGCTTTGGTTGTCAATGGTTTTATCTCTTCTTTCCAGTCAAAGCACGGTCTTTGATGTTTTGAATAGGAATTATTTATCTCTCAAGCGAGATTATCTAAAAATGAATTATAAATTAATATTTAATAAATAGGTTATTTATTATTTATGTTTTGTAAAAAAAAAAAAATTTAATTAAAATAACAAAATTGGAATTATTTTTCAAGGGATGTATAAATTGGCCAGGTAGGCTATTTGCTTACTGAAAGGTAGGCAACCCAAATGACCAATGCATTAATGGTCTGCCTGTCTGCCTGTGTGGCTGTGACGAAAAGAGCTAGAAGGTTGAAATTTTATATTTAAGTCAAGTACCCCCCTGAAGTTTTTGAATGAAATCGGCCAAAGAGTACTAGTACTTTACTGATGTACTTTTTTTCGATTTTCTCAAAATTCTCTCCAACAATTTTGATTAAAATTTACAAATCAATTATGTTTTTTTAAAATGTATTTTGCCTCAAAAAAACACTTTACTCTTGTACTTCTTAGGAAAGATAGGAGAAATGGTTGCCATGGTAACAGAATATAAATATGTTTATGAAAACTAATATATCGCCGAAAACTAAATAATCTCGACACAAAAAAATATGGTGTGTCAAGCACAGAACACAACTTTCTCTTACCAAAGGAAAGTGATGTGCGACCAGTTACCCCAGATTTTTTAAAAACTAACTAATTTCCAAACTGTTTTAATTTAAAAAAAAAATTTAATTTTTCAAAACATCAATGTTATTTCTTTTTTCTCTCTAAAATAAAATACTTCTAGATTCGTATTTTCGCCAATGGAATTTAATATATAAAGCGTTGAGCTATCGATAAAAAAAACAACGAAGATGCCCGGATTCCAGGAGCCTGTGACTTTTTGCTCTCCTCAGGCATTCCCACAAGTAGGCAATAATAATTAGCAAAAGGAGTTGATTCTCTTTATTAGGAGAGGGGGCAGACAATTTATTAGTTCTCTTCAGTCCATATATATTGAAAATAAACTCCACTTGTCAATACTTAAAGGAAGAGAAAAAAAAGTGAGAAAAAAATTTAATAGAAAATTGTAAGGTCATAAAAATTTATTTCGACATTGAATAATTATTTTCTTAGAAATTTTTGGTCTACAGGATACAATTTATTTGAAAAATTTATCGTAAGAAAAAATTTTATTTCTTTCAATCCTAGAAGATTAGACCACCCATTTGACAAAAAATTAATAATTAACAAATTTAAATTTATTGGCTACTTAACTTAGCCACCGAATATTCGCACTTACTGACGTCACACCAATTTTTTATATTTTAAAGCAAAACCAGCCCTCGGGGCTTGGTGTAGAGGTTAGCGTGCTAACCTCGTATACCAAACGTCGCGGGTTCGGACCCCAGGCAGTCCGATGATTTTATTTAAGCCAATTGGATACCAAACGGCTTAAATAAGAATGCCTGGACCCTCAATATGAATATTAATCAATAACGGATATCGTAAAAAGTCTTATATGGCCTGAGTTGCCGAAAAGACACTGTGAATGTGTGTGTGAGTGTAAGTGTGAATGAGAAAAAAAAAAAAAAAAAAAAAAAAAAAAAAAGCAAAACCAGTCAACAGTATATATGGACCCTGTTATGCAATGGTGTGTCAAAGACCAAACATCGAGTTTTGAGAAAATCAACAATAAAGTTTTTTATTTACATTTTTTTTTTTTTTTTTTTAAAAACATTCACACTTTTTTCTCATTCACACTCACATTCACACAGTCTTCTCGGCAACTTAGGCCATTTAAGACTTTAAACGATATCCGTTAATGAGTATTATACATATTGGGGTCCAGGCATTTTTATTTAAGTCATTTGGTATCCAAATGCCTTAAATAAAATTATCGGACTGCCTGGGGTCCGAACCCGCGACGTTCGGTATAGAAGGTAGACACGCTACCAACTACTCCAAGCCCCGTGGGCTTTATTTACATTGGATTCTATATAATTTTTCTTGTCAATTGTGCAAGTACCATTAAATATAAATTTTTTTAGCACATATTTCATAAAAAATATTATTAATTAAAGCATTTTAAACAATATTCCGTGCTTAACTCAATTTTGAATTTTTTGGTCTTTGACACACCATTGCATAACAGGGTCCATATAATACGTGATCGAATACAAATCAGACTCTACATTATAACACTTGATACTTCATTTTCCACTAAGGCTGAAAGCACACCGATTCTGGTGTCAGAGGTCGAGGATTTGCATCCCTTCCAAGGCAAAGAAATTTTTTTATTTATTTAAAGTCTTTTTCGGCAACGGAAACCATTTAGACCCCGTCTGTATTTATTTCAATTTAAAGCCAATTAATTTGAAATAAATTTTTATCGCATGAGACGCGTGAACCCGCGACCCTTCTTACTACCAATTGAAATAAATAGGGCCTAAATGAGAGGTATTCTCATTACGACGATCGAGATTTGCGCCTGGTTGACGGAGAAATTTGAGGCTTCGTATTTGAGTCTGATTCTCTCGAAAACTAATTTAGTGATCTCAGCTAGTTTAAATATCCGAATGCCGTGCTGTGGTCTAGTGGATAGGGCACACTGAGTAAAAATCAACTCCCGGCGGCACACCCCTACTTATGTCGGATATTTAAATTAATAAATATTAAATTGTATGATTTTTCTTCACGGATCTGAACGTGATTATATATCTTCTCTTCTGTCTTCGCCCCATTCCCGCGAACAAGAACTTTAATAGAAAATAGCTTTACTTTTGGAGAAAATAAATAAATTGGTATTTTTGTATCTGTCCTCTTGGCTTCAGAGGCATTTTTTTATTTTTTTTGAATTGTGTTAATGGTAAGCGAGTGACGTTGCACACTCTATCTTCTCTTCTGTCTTCGCCCCATTCCCGCGATGCGGGGTCGGCGGAATTCTCGGGGCTGCCCTTCTGCCTTGCTTAACATTACTTCTCTGGGTGTCATTTACACTCCTCTGTTAGGCTGTTTTTTATTCGATAGAATTCATTTTTAAGTAGGAAACTTAATTTAACTCATACTAGGTAGAAATGTTCAACGATTTGTATACAACAGGGGAGCAAATATTATAATTATTTGAGCCGTTTTTTTGAAAGTGGCCTAACTCGATTCTTGGTAAGAAAACGTATATTATTCACTTAATAATTGTCATTATTTTAATAGGAACTATAAATATAATAGATATTCTTAAACAGTATGATCCTGTACGTATATTTTTAATTGCTTTGAAACGCAAACCCTTAAATATCTCAATTTAAGTATAAATGGACTTAGGTCACTTTCAAAATAAACGGCTCATTTGTTGAAATTTATATAACACTAGAATTAAAATATCTACAAATAATATTTCTCTGGCTTAAAGTCCTTAGTAAAATTCTATTAATTTATATGTTTATATTCTAGTAGTATGTTCCAATTAACAAATGTCCTTTGTATTAAACAAGAAGTAATTTCAAAATTCATTAGACTTGTGTTTCTAATTTCACTGCTATGTTAAGCACTCCGGGCGGGGAAATCAATAGTTGCTAATTTAACAATATATTCGAAAAGACTCGAGTGATGGTCGAAAATCGGCGTGGAAATTTTAGATTATAACATTAAAATAGCACGTCCCATTCGTTTCACTTAGTCGATAGCCTCTCCACATATTTTCTACACCCGAAAGCCCTGGTCATCTTTTTTTTTTTTTTTATTCTACTTTACTTTCCATAATGGACGTATTAATATTTCGTCACCAAATTTATCATCATTCATTTAATCATCTCTTTAATCCCTTCCCTCCACTTTTATCCTCTCGACCTTTTTCGTCTCTCTCTCCCTATCCTTCTTTCTAATTAAGGATTATTATCATTTCCGCTTTTATAAAACTGAGAACTCTCCATGCTATTAAAAAATATTTCTTCACTATTATTAAAAAGTAAAAAAAGGAAAAAGCAACTCCTTACCAGGACAGATTATTTTAAATATTTTTTTCTAATATAAAAGATAAAAAGACACATTCTCAGTGATTAAGAAGATGGGAATATCGCGAAATGAATAAAATAATCTTTCTTCAATGAAGAGTAATTTTTCAAATTCTTTTAATTATTGGATCTCTGTTGAGAATCTATATATATAATAGCCGAGTGTCCGTCTGTCTCGCTCTGTTTGCCGTTGAAATGTTGAAACGAATTCTTATAGAAGACCTTGTAGAGAGTCCAGGAAATTCCCAAATTACTATAACTTTTTGAGTTATTAATTCCTAAAGTTACGATTTCTCCCATTGGAAATGTATAGAGAAATATTTATGTATTCTTTGCATTTATGTATTCTATGAATGTAAACAAATGCTCATTCAAGTACTGGATTGAAATAGTAATAATAATTTTCTTTTCATAATTAAGAAAAGGCGAGAGTCCGCCGAAAAAAAAAAAATTTTTTTGCACTTGAGGGAGAAAAAAATTTTTAGTCCCTCTAAAAAAAAGGTTAAAAAAAAAAAGGGTAAAATGATATGAATTTTTATAGGAAATACAAGTTTCGGTTTCGGTTACGGTTTCGGCCGAAACTAAGATTGAGGCCGAAATTCGGTTTCGGCTGAAAATCTTGTTTCGGTCGGATCCTAATAATAATGTTCAAGATGATAAGTAGAGACCGGACAAAAAAGCATAAAAAAATGGAAAAAAAGTGCTTAAAAAAGCATAAAAAACTTGAATAAAAAGTTGTTAAATAAGCATATAAGTTGAAAAAAAGCATCTAATAAGCAATTTTTACTCATACCAATGGCGTATACAAATTTTTTTTTAAAGAAACTAAATTTATTCCGCCCCGCCCTGCGAAAAATTTTTTTTTGCGGAACCAAATTTTTTTCACCATGCGGAAAAAATTTTTTTACAGGGCTATATTTTTTCACACTGCGGGGTTTTTGGAAAATTTTTTTTTTTGGGGGGGGCGCCCCCCCCCCCTTATATACGTCCTTGGTGTATGCATGTGTGAATGGGAAAAAAAGTTTTTAATAAAAAAAAAAAAAAAAAATGATAAATATTCGTAAAATAAGTTCAAATAAGCGCGAAA
This sequence comes from Euborellia annulipes, assembly GCA_023213315.1. Taxonomy (NCBI): domain Eukaryota; kingdom Metazoa; phylum Arthropoda; class Insecta; order Dermaptera; family Anisolabididae; genus Euborellia; species Euborellia annulipes. The sequence continues at coordinate 38,010 of JAKCPI010021946.1, read as the reverse complement.
GGGAAAAAAAGCATGAAAATTCAAAAAAAGCAAAAAAAAGCATAAAAAATGCAATCTCAATACACTTAGTTTTTCCTAATTCGTATAGAAATTAAATATCTAATGGTTGCTTATAAAATTCAGCAATAAGCATTTTGCTTAAAATCCGGTCTCTAATGATAAGGAATAATTTCCAAAGAAGAATGCAGCTAATTTTATTTCATTTAATTTTAATAAAAATTCTTAATCACTTTCTAACGTTTCGGTTCGGGTTTGAACCATCATCGGAGCTGTGATTTTGTCTTTATGACTTTATGTAAATTAATATTATAATATTAATTTACTCTATCTATACTACCATAATAGTTTGAATGTATTGTTTAAATACATAAAGACAAAATCACAGCTCCAATGATGGTTCAAACCCGAACCGAAACGTCAGCAAGTGATTAAGAATTTTTATTAAAATTAAATGAAATAAAATTAGCTGCATTCTTCTTTGGAAATTATTCCTTATCATCTTGAACATAATACTACAGCTATAACAAATATTCAATTACACTAATAATAATGTTTTTTTTTCTAACACTCACACTTTTTTCCCATTCACACTCACACTCACACACACATTCATACAGGCTTTTCGGCAACTCATGCTAATTAAGACTTTGACGATAACTGTTATTATTTATAATATCTATTGGCGGTCCAGGCATTTCTATTTAAGCCATTTGGATACCAAATGGCTTAAATAAAATCGGACTGCCTGGGGTTCGAACCCGTGACGTTCGGTATAGAAGGTAGGCACACTACCAACTAGACAAACCCGAGGGCGTAATAATAATGTTTATTTTTACTTTCTCTTACCTATGTATATATGTAATATATATATAGAGAGAAAGTATTGGATTCATGTCAAAAATTCGATGTCGAGATTTTGATGGATCTTCACGTTTTGAGGTCCCCTGAATCCAAAAAAGTGGTTTTCGCGACATGGTCTGTCTGTCTGTCTGTGTGTCTGTCTGTGTGTCTGTGTGTCTGTCTGTGAACAAAATATCTCAAGAAGGGAAAGAGCTAGGAGGTTGAAATTTTATATTTAAGTTAGGCACCCCCATGGGACGTGACACGAAGCTTTTGAACAAAATCGACCAAAGAGTACTAGTACTTTACTGATGCACTTTTTCAGTTTTTTTCGATTTTCTCTAAATTTGCTCCAACGATTTTTTTTAAAATTCATATATCAACTATTTTTTAATTGCTCTTTAAAATGTATATTCTCATTTTGTGATTGAAATCTTCTGAAGACCACTTTACTCTTGTACTCCATAGAAAAGATAGGAGAAATGGTTGCCATGGTAACAAAATATAAACATTTTGCCATACTTATAAATTTTACATCTTGAAAATTGAATGTACCGTACTGTCGGAAACTAAATACATGTCGACACAAAAAATCTGGTGTGAAAAGCACAGAACACAACTTTCTCTTACCTTCGGTAATCGAAAGTTGTGTTCTGTGCTTGTCACACCAGATTTTTTTATTTCCAAATCAAAAATTTAATTAAATTTTTTTCAAAATATCCCCCCTTAAAAACAAATCTCTTATTTTAAGGTTAAAATATAATGTTTAATCATGGGATTAAATTTAAAACAAGCCTTGCGATAGATTTTGTCCTAAATGTATTTTATAGTATTACAACATATTTGAATATTAATGAGAAGAATGAGGTTGGCGGAAACACGGTTCGAGCTCCCACCCCCCTCCAGAGTTTAATTAAATATAGTTATCACATCTAATAAAGATAATATTTGCTGGCTTTGTTGGAAAACCACCAATAATTTCAAACAAACCTCCCGGTGAAGGAAACGCATAAAATAGAATAATAAAAGTCTTTAAAATTTTCCACCAAAAAGTTTCTTAATGTTTTTTGATCAAACAAAAGTAAAAAGAAAAGAAAAAAAAAAGTCATTTACGATAGTAGAATTAGAGAGGTCACTAGGTACGACAACGTCTCTGTCTCTGATTATTCCCTCTCTCCAGCTTCCTTTATCTCGTGGTCCATGGCCAGCTCAACTCCTAGATAATAAATTGGCGGAGATTTCCGTTTCTCGTAATTCCAAGTGCAGCAGCACAAGTTAATGCGTTATCAACTACTAAAAAAAAAAAAAAAATTCCATAAATTTGTCGATAAATTCGACTGTGCATAAGAAAAAAGAAAGAAGCCTCACCGGAAGTCTCCTGCGGAGGTCCGGTCGTTTGCGGCGCGATTTACACGCACAAAAAAAATAAAAAGAAGAAAAGAAAAAAAAATTAGAGCAAACAATCTGCTCTCCTCTTTGGACTCAATTCTGTTTATTTGCGAGGGTCAAATCTTTTATTTAGTTAGAAAAAAAAAATCTTCTTGCTTATAAAGTTATTTTCCAGCATAACTTCAAATTTACTCTGTATCGTTAGAGCGTATATTCTATATTCTTTGAGATCATCATTATCATACAGATTTTCGAAATTTCTTAATTCTCATTTATGTAGCTAGTCATCTCATACTGTGCATATATTTATTATATGGACCCCGTTACGCATTAGTGTGTCAAGCGCCAGCTACCGAGTTTTGAAAAAATTAACATTAAAGTTTTTTGTTTTCATTGGATTATATATAATTTTTTTTGTCAACTGTGCAAGTAACATTAAATATAAATTTTTTTAGAACATATTTCATAAAAAATATTATTAATTATAGCATTTGAAACAATATTCAGTGCTTAACTCAATTTTTTAGCGCTTGACACACTAATGCATAACAGGGTTCATATAAGAGTCGTTCAACAATGTATAAAATCCACTATGTCACTTTCTTAATGACTTTTCGCCAGCTCTGCACTCGACTTTAAATTTTTGACATGAATCCAATACTTTCTCTCTATAGATCAAATTATTCAAATGCCCTCGGGGCTTGGTGTAGGGGTTAGAGTGCTAATCTCGTATACCGAACGTCGCGGGTTCGGACCCCAGGCAGTCCGATGATTTTATTTAAGCCATTTGGGTACCAAATGGCTTAAATAAGAATGCCTGGACCCCAAATAATATATATTCATTACAGAATTTCTCCAATCAACTTTATTCACAGCCACCATACTTCTATATATTCATTACAACGGTTATCGTCAAAAGTTTTAAATGTCCTAAGTTGCCGAAAAGACTGTGTGAATGAATGAGTGTGAGTGTGAATGAGAAAAAAAAAAATCATCATACTATATAATAAAGCCCTAAGACCGTGTCCGATGTGTGAAACAACCAATCAGGCCTCAGGGATAGCGCCATGGTAACAAAATATAAATATTTACCCATGTTTACGATTTTTTTAATTTATTTACATTTTTGAATTCTAAAATATCGGTGTAAATTTTTTGTCTGTGTACCGGGAGAGTCCCGGAAAGGATATGATTCACAAAAAATCTCAAGTTCATGAATAATTAACCGTTAAAATAATCTCTACATATAAAAATGAAAAGGGAAAATGTATGTACCGGTATGTATATAAGTAGGGGAGCAAAGGGGGTCCAGGGGGCTCAGCCCCCTGCTAGACGGAAAGCCCCGCCGAAGGCGGGGCTTTGCGTCTAGTTATTTAAATAAAATTTTAAATGATACACTTGAAGAATAAGAGTAAAAAAATCACTACATCAAATTTTTGACATGATCGCAATACTTTCTCTCTCTATATATTTCATATATAGGGTAAGAGAAAGTAAAAAATATTATCTAGGGCAAATAAAAAAAAAATAATAATAATATATTGAAAATTATAATAAAGTTTGTGTTATGTCCCATCCCCTCTCCCCCTCCCTCTATTAATTTCCACTTCATTTGAATTCTTTATTGCAATGAATAATGAAACCCCCCATCGAGAGGTTTTCATACCCCATTTCACCTTTGATAGTTTCTATATTCATTGGTATAAATTAGAATAATTAGAGATCGTTTTTGATAAATTCACTTGTGACAGTTTTTTTTTTTTTTTTTTTTTTTTTTTTGTCAATACCAGATCTCTTTTATATTTATTTATTCTCTTTTTCTGGTCTTTCAATAAATCACCATTTTATTCATTTATGATATTTTTTTTTTTGTTGATATTAATATATAAAGTAAATTTAATGAAAGTGAGAGGATCAATGAAGGTGAAAGTATTCTAGATTGAAGTAATTTTTTTTTTATATATTTATAAAATTAGTAACAAAAGAAAATATAGGGTAAGAGAAAGTAAAATTACAAATTACTATTATGCTAATTTGTAAAAATATCAATAACCATTTCTCTCTCGGTTTTTTATTTGGTATCAATTAATTAACATAAAAGTCTAGTGTGACTAGTCGCACAGCCCACAACTTTCTCTCATACCAGATTTTTTTTGTGTCGATACATATTTAGTTTCCGACAATACATTTGAATTCAAGATGTAAAATTTATAAGTTTTTTTTTTATTGTTGGCCATACAATTCTTCACTACAATATTTTATACTAAAAATAGATTATACAAAAACTTATCATAAAAACATAATACAAGTACACAATAAAAACACCTCATACAAGAACATACTAGAAAAACATACTAAAGGAACATAATAGAAAAACATAATACATGAACACTTTAGAAAAATAAATACTAAAAGAAATACTAAATTTATAAGTATCGCAAAAGATTAATATTTTGTTACCAAGACAACCATTTCTCCTATCTTTCCTATGAAGTACAAGAGTAAAGTGTGCTTCAAAAAAATTTCACTGGCAAAATGAGAATATACATTTTAAAGAGCATCTAAAAAATAATTGGTTTTTGAATTTTAATCAATATTATTGGAGCGAATTTTGAGAAAATCGGAAAAAAAACTGAAAAAGTACATAAGTAAAGTACTAGTACTCTTTGGCTGATTTTATTCAAAATCTTCATGTCACGTCCCATGGGGGGTGCCTAACTTAAATATAAAATTTCAACCTCTTAGCTTTTTTAAAGTGAAACTTTTATTATATCGGTACGAATTTTTTGGTTCTTCTATCAGCATGTCGCGTTGTAACGAGGTGACGTAAAAAGCCATGACGCTACAACCCATGACGTCACAATCCGTGACGACAAAAATAAGAAAGTTGAAATTTAATATATATAACGAATTATAAAAAAAATTATTGTGAGATTTAATAATTCAATTTTTAAATTGATAAAATATAATTTTTTAAATAATTTAAAATATTCAAATCTTCAATCTATATATACTGTATATATAATATATATATAATCCAGGGGGGGGCGAAGCCCTCCTGGCTAGACGTGCCGCCCGCCGAAGGCGGGCGGCGCGGCTAATTACTAAATAAATATTGTTCACAGTTTTTAATATGCCACTATTGATTTCCCATTTTCCAATTATTAAGTTACGATTAAAAACGCGATTTTAATACCCTTAATTGAATAATTTTCTCAAAACTTTCAGTTAAACGCCTACGATCCAAAAAAAGTTTCACTTGCATCGTGGTTTCATAAAACCACACAATGATTTTTTCGTTCTTGAGATATTTTGTTCACAGACAGACAGACCATGTCGCGAAAACCACTTTTTTTGGATTCAGGGCCTCAAAACGTGTATATCCGTCAAAATCTCGATATCGAATTTTCGACATGAACCTAATACTTTCTCTCTATATATATTTGCATATATATTTAAGAGAAAGTAAAATCAGGGAGTGTTATTAGTGAACTACGGTAACCTCTTGCTCCCTTGGAAACAGAATTCTACATTTTCATGGAATGATTCATTTCTACCGAACGTAAATTGAAAACATTTTTAAAGTGAAGCTTTTATTATATCACTACGAATTTTTTGGTTCTTCTATCAGCATGTCGTTTTGTAACGAGGTGACGTAAAAAGCCATGACGCTACAAGCAATGACGTCACAATCCGTGACGACAAAAATAAGAAAGTTGAAATTTAATATATATAATAAATTATAAAAAAATAATTGTGAGATTTAATAATTCAATTTTTAAATTGATAAAATATAATTTTTAAAATAATTTAAAATATTCAAATCTTCAATCTATATATACTGTATATATATAATCCAGGGGGCGAAGCCCTCCTGGCTAATTACTAAATAAATATTGTTCACAGTTTTTAACATGCGTCTATTGATTTCCTATTTTCCAATTATTAAATTACCTACCTCCTATTCCAAACGCCGCGGGTTCGGACCCAGGCAGTCCGATGATTTTATTTAAGCCATTTGGATACCAGATGACTTAAATAGAAATGCCTGACCCCACAATAGATATATTCTCTACAACGGTTATCGTCAAAGTCTTAAATGGCCTAAGTTGCCGAAAAGACTGTATGAATGTGCGTGTGAATGTGAGTGTGAATGAGAAAAAAGTGTGAATGTTTAAAAAAAAAAAAAAAAAAAATTATTAAATTAAGATTAAAAACGCGATTTTAATAACCTTAATTGAATAATTTTTTGAAAATTTTCAGTTAAACGCCTACGATCCGAAAAAAGTTTCACTTGCATCGTGGTTTCATAAAACCACACAATGATTTTTTTTTTTTTTTTTCTGGAATAGAGAAGAGGGTTCAAGAGTGAAAAAAAAAAATCAGGAACTTTTTCCAAGGTTCCGATTCCTCTTTTGTTTGTAAAGTAAATAAGAGAAAAATTCTTTTTTTTTCTCTCCGGTTTTATTAAATTATCTAAAGTTAAGAGATTGAGAAAAAATTTTATTTATTATTCAAATTTGCTAGAAAAACAGATGAATCAATCTTAGCCGGTATTCAGATATGAGAAGGGGGAGGGATTGTTAAAAATCTAATATTTATTTAGATGATAATAATAATAATTCTTCATTATTCGAAAGCCATCTGATGGTGTGGCTAACTTCACATCAGCCAAGTTCTTAGCTTCTTATTCTAAAGTTGCTGTCACACTAGATCAGGAACGGATTAAAGGGGGTGGCGAAGGTGGCGACTGAAAAAGTTTTAATTTTAAAAACTAGCCATCTAAAGAAATGATTTTTTGTCTAAAATATATTTTTACATTTATTTTCAACTATCAATTCAAGTCACAAATCACCTAGTATTTGAAGATATTATTTAAAAAATTTTCATCCCCAGAGAGGCCCTCCTGTAAATTGGATCTTCCAACCAACCAGCCCCACCGAAAATCGCGTCCCGTCCCATGCGACAAAAATTTATTTAAATTGATTGGTAGCCAATTCACGGGGAGGGAGTTTAAATGACCATAGATGCCGGAAAGACCTTAAAAAAAAATAAAAGAAACCGCCTCCATCGATAAAATTGCATTAATACGTCCCTGCCCCACATTTTTTATATTATCTTATTTTAACAACGGCTATTAGGCCCTCGGATTTGGTGTAGTGGCCAGCGTACTAACCTTCTATACCGAGGGTCGCGGGCACGGATCCCAGTGGATGATTTTATTTAAGCCATTTGAATACCAGGTTGAATAAAAATGCCTGGACCTCAAATAAATATATATATTTAATAACGGTTATCGTAAAAAGTCTTATATGGCTTGAGCTATGCGTGAATGGGAAAAAAGTGTGAATGTTTAAAAAAGGAAAAAAAAAATCGGCTATTAGACTTTATAAATGCCTTTAGAAAAAATTTTATCGATAACTAACATTTTACACAATTTTTCTGTCGGGGTCACCTATCTAGAGGATTCAGTTGTATTTAACCTTGCTTAACCTGAGTGATCTCAGTGAATTTTAACTTCATTGTTTCAAGCTTCACTTATTTCTGGAATATTATAATAAATAAATAATTTCTAATTCATTTGCAAAAAAAATAAAATAAAAATAAAGGTATTATAAATACTAAATATAAATAATAATCATTATAAATAAATAATTTTATAATCATAAAAATATCCCTCAACTTCAACGTCTTTTAAATACAGAATAACACTAATTTTTAATTAAATTCATAAGTGAGTGAAATTATACGTCACAAATTGATTGTTGACGAAATGGCTGCTTGCCTATGACGTCATCCCAACCAGATCAAGCAGTAGTCTGAAGAACGCCGCACAGTGGGCTGAAATAGGAAAAAAGCGGCCATAATTCGAAAAAATGAACTTCAAAATATAAAAACAACGTTTTGCACACCAATAATAGACTATATGTGGACCTCAGTACAATAATTCATTTTTTTTTTACCCAACCCAAACCCGAGTTATAGAGCGCCAAAGTGGGCAAGATAACTTACTAACTTTTCTTTGCGTTTTAAGTCGATATTCAGGAATTTTTTCATGTATTAATATTGATCCAATTTTAATGATTTTTTTTTAATCATAGATAAATTAATCTTCTTTCTGAAAATATTTTTGTTTTTCTTGTATTTCAATTATTTATTTTTAAATAAATTTTTTTTGTAAGTAAAAAAAAAAGCAATATAAATTTTTTGCAATTTCAAAAAAGTATGTGGGATCCATGCGGATCCCTAACAAACTCAATAGATTCTGAAACTAGAATACATGTAGAACATGATGGCATCGAAACTTTTTGCCCGAATTTGCCCGCCGAATTTTTATTAATTTTTTTATAATTAAATCGGCAGAAAAACAAGTGATTTCCCTCAAACCATATGAACTTCTCTCTGCTTTACAGATAATATTGAAACGTGACAAAGGGCTGACGGACAAAATAAAATCAGGCTATTATTAGAATGACCATAAAATTTGAAGGGGGGCCTCAAATTTTGTAATCTTTTGAAAAAATAATCTATTAAAAGGGAATATCCAATATTTGAAAATTGTATCTTTTCTTGTTCATATTCTTATTAATATTATTGAAATAACTATATTATTTTTGTATACAAGTGGTAAAGCCCCCCTGGACCCCCTTACATGCCTTCGATGAGCAAATGCTTCAAATTTATTCTTGCTCACTGTTTGGAAATTTTGCAATTGCTCGACTTCGGCGCAAAATTTTAAAGTTTTAAATGATATTTATTTTTTAGCAAATAATTTTTATTTAAGTATAATGACCGAGACATAGAAGCTGACTCCAAGGGGCCCAAGAGGCTCGAGCCCCCTCCCCCAAACCCCCCAATGTTGAGGGAAGAGAAAATAAGTCATCTTTGTAATCAGCAATCCATTAAAATGTATATAAAGACGTATTGCTTGTATAAGCTTATATCAAAAAAATTATTTTTTGACCCTTTGAGTAAGGGGTAGTTTACCCCATCTATATATTTTGCAAAAATAAATGACATATTTGTAACGAGTGACCTTTAAAATGTATATAAAGATATATTGCTTGTAATTATCAAAGCAAAATTTTTTTGACACCTTGAGTAAGGGGTAGTTCACCCCATGTATGTTTTTAGTAAAAATAGATGACATCTTTGGAATCAGCATCCATTAAAATGTATATAAAGACATATTGCTTGTAATTATCAAAAAAAAAATATTTTTTGCTCCCTTCAGTAAGGGGTAGTTCACCCCAGGTATGTTTTTTGTTAAAATAAATGTCATTTTTGTAAAACGCATATTTTTTTTATTTTTTGACATAAGTTTTATTTTATATTTCACACATCATAATTTTTTTTCAACTTTGTCAAGGGGTAATTTCAACCCCTTTCCGTAAAATATGAAAATATTGAAGGGTATAGAAGAACATATGATTCTGTATGTATAGTTTTAATTTTGTAAAAATCCGCCCAAAAAAGATAATTATGGCCGCTTTTTTCGATTTCAGCCCACTGTGCGCCGTCTTGATATGAACCACGCGTTTTCGGGAGTGCGAAATTTATTGTGAATTTATATTTATAAAGTATTAATATATAATTTGTGTTTGATTAATATCGCGGGAATGTATGTTACGTGTTTATAAGTGTTTAAAAACTCCAAATGGTGAGGAGAATTGGAGAGAAATCACATCGGTGAGTTGAGCTTTTTTTTTTAAACAAATTGTCAAAAAGATGGCGTTTGATATTCGATTTTATTTTATTTCGTGAGATGGATGTTTATTAAAAAACAAGTTTTTTTTTTATTTTTAGTAATATTTACGATTTCTTAGTAACCCTTTGACTTGATTATTTTCATTTTATAATTATTGCTTTGATAAGTCATTTATCAACGATCATATCTCTCTCTCACATTCATACATACACAAATTCGTAAATATTTTACATATGATGACCTCGGGAAGTCTGTCTATGTAGGTCTAGTTATATGTTAACCAAATATGTTTCTCAAAAAAGAAAATCATTGTGCGGGTTTATGAAAGCACGATGCAAGTGAAACTTTATTTCGGATCGTAGGCGTTAAACTGAAAATTTCAGAAAATTATTCAATTAAGAGTATTAAAATCGCGTTTTTAATCTTAGCTTAATAATTGGAAAATGCGAATGATAATGGGAAATCAATAGACGCATGTTAAAAACTGAGAACAATATTTATTTAGTAATTGAAGATTTGAATCATTTTAAAAATTATATTTTATCAATTTAAAAATTGAATAATTAAATCTCACAATTATTTTTTTATAATTTGTCATATATATTAAATTTCAACTTTCCTAATTTTGTTGTCACGGCTTGTGACGTCATAGCTTGCAGCGTCACGGCTTGTAGCACGCGACATGCTAATAGAAGAGCAAAAAAAATTTGAGAGAATCAAATAAAAGTTTCACTTTAAAATGGAATAATGTATCTTAAAATTTTGTAGTTTATTTTTGATTTTTTTAAATATCTCTGAATAAAAATTTGTTTGCAATTATGTCTGTGTGTGTTTATTTGCATACGATATCTTAAAAACGTAACGTTAAATTTGTTTTTATGTAGTGAATAATTCTGAATTTTTTTTACTAGAACGACGGAATTTTTTTTGGAAATTCTTTTCCTTGTAGATTTCGAGGGGTGGGAGAGACTGCAGCCCCCTTAGCCCCCCCCTCAGATACGCCACTGAAGTGGAGGGCAATTAATTTTCTCAATCACCAAGTTCAAATAGTAGCCTATATAAAATTTCAATTTATTTATTGACCTCAGGCTTTTATCTCATCTTCTCACGGGTTATTAAATTCAAGCGAACGAATTTTAATTGATTTGTTTTTTATTTATTTATTATTTTATCATTCCATTTATTATTCGGAAAAATTTTATTATATTCAAAATAAAGGAATAATTCGAATTTTAATTATTCTTTTTTCAATATTCTTTCCAAACAGATATGAACGATAAACATCAGAAATGGGCATTAGAATTCATCCACAAATTGCTTTTTGTTTAGAAAGGGGCGGAATTAATTTTTGATAATGCCTTTAGACAAAACAAGCCACGTTAATTTGAGGATCATTTATTCTTGTTATACTTACGAGTCAATTAAATCATGCAATCATTGTTTATAATTAAAAAGATGGTCATTAAATTATTAAAAATTTAACAACAATTAATTATATATTATTTTAAATAAATAATAATTAAAACAAAACAAAATGACTTTTCTAATTCATCAGAATAGCGCTGGACGAGAAATTAAAGATAATGACAATTTCAATATTGTTTACTTCAAAAGCCAAGGGGTGTGGGCTCGGATCCTAGTGCCTTCGATGAAAATGTATTTAAATCGTTTGAATACCAAATGCAATAAAAAATGTGCCTGGATGTTAAAGAATCTGTAATTAAAATATTTTTCGAGATCTATATACCTGGTATTTGAATATAGTAATTCAAAATATCTTGATTCGGACTTAACTAGACATAGATATATTTAACAAGACTGTGAAAGTCTTGATTAAATAGTCCGTATACCTATGACTAGTTAAGTCCGAATCGAGGTATTTTGAATACTATTATCTTATTCAAATATATAGATCTCGAAAAATGAGTTTAACTGGTGAACTTAGGGGTCCCGCTGCCCGTGCAATGGGCATTACTGCCTATGCCCAGTAGCTGTGTCCTAGGTCGATCCCAAGGGATGTCTGGCCTCTCTACTAATTAAACACAGTGGCGAAAAGTAATTAAAATATTTGTCTTTTGAAATAAGTGTTGTTCAGCAATTAGATGTTGAAGGAATAGAGGATGTCAGCCAACTAACTCAGCCATATATAGGTTTGAGACTTGACCGTGTTGTAATGAGTCACACAGCTCGTATGCGGGTTCTGTTTGTCTAGTTTGCATATGGTATAACAACACCTATGCCCCGGAAAGGTGGAGATCCTGGGTTCCGATTCTCTGGAGGCCATGGGATGGTTTGGCCTCGCCAATAAAAACCAACACTCACTTAGTGTTTGTTAAATAAAAACTCCTTTAGGACATCCTCTTAAAATATTTGTGTATCGTTTAAAGTCTATATGGCCTAAGATGCCGAAAAGACTAATAAAAGGGTTTTGGGTGTATGATGACATCTTCAAAAGAAAATTTTCGATCTTTATAATAAAGAAATGCTCACAATAATCATTTATGAAAAATTTTTCGGTCGCAAAAGCTAGAATTTTTTGCGCTGGTTACATACATACCAGGTATAAATCAGAGGTAGCCCGCGGCCAAGCCAAACCCGCTCGACGATAATTTTATCCGGCCCGCGGATGTTTTTGAATATTAGTCAAATGGCTTAAATAAAATCATCGGACTACCTGGGATCCCTGGGTATACAAGTTAGGCGCGCTACCAACTACACCAAGCCCGAGGGCAATGTAATGTATTGTCCTATTTTATAAAAAATTTTTATATATTCCAGGCCTGATAATGGTCACATTGAATGACCGAAACTGTGCAATCAGTCATCGGCAAATAAAATTTCTGAAAAATAATTGGTTCAAATTATTATAAAATCGATAGGTGCAAATTTCATAGTAAACCTTTAAGAATTGGATGACCTTTAATTTTAATACCGCGGGAATATAATCATCAAATTTTAAATTTATTTTTGAACTATTATTTAAAAAACAAAAAAAAAAAAAAAAATACATACATAATAAATCATTCTCCAAGTTTTTGTTTTATGATTTATTAGGTGCAAATAAAATGTTATTTTGATTTGGAATACTCTGAATATTAATTAAACGTTTGTTACTCATTAGGGCTTAAGCTTTTATCTAACCGACAAGAGAGAGAGAGAGAGAAGGGCTTATATGCCTGCCTGATCCCCATTTAGCCCTTTCTCTTTTATTCACCCCAACCAGCCCATTTTGACAACAACACATATCTTGGCCCTCTCTCTCTCTCTCTCCCCTATCAACAAAAAACCGATATCATGAAAATGAATTTTCTGAAAAATTATTATATTGGCCTAGTGATCTACAAAGGAGGAATTTTTTAATTAAATTTTTTTTTAATTTATATTATCAATCCATCGTGTTCTATAGCTATATGAAAAAGATATCTTGTATAAAAATCTGGTGTGATAGATCACACAGCACACAACTTTCTCTTACTTTCGGAAATGCCAGTTTTTTTGCGTCTACGTATATTTAGATTTCGATGGTGTACGCTACAATTGAATTCAAGATTTTTTTTGTACAGTATCAAACACTATAAATATTAAAAAAAAAAAAAAAACTACAAATAGCAAAAACATTAATAAAATAACATAGCGCCAGCACACAACTTTCTCTTACCTTCGTAATCGAAAGTTGTGTTCTGTCTTGTCACACCAGATTTTTGTGTCGACATATTTAGTTCCCGGCTGTAGGGAATATTTGAATTCAGATGTAAAATTTATAAGTATGGGAAAATATTTATATTTTGTTACCATGGCAACCATTTCTCCTATCTTCCCTATGAAACACAAGAGTAAAGTGGCTTCAAAAATTTCATGCAAAATGAGAATATACATTTTGAAAGAGCATCTAAAAAATAATTGATTTTTGAATTTAAATCAAAATCGTTGGAGTGAATTTTGAGAAAATCGAAAAAAACTGAAAAAGTACATCAGTAAAGTACTAGTACTCTTTGGCCGATTTTGATTAAAAGCTTATTTTTCCGGTCCCGGGGGTGTTTAATTTAAATATAAAATTTCAACCTCGTAGCTCAATTCCTTCATGCTTAAAATTGAACACACACCCACCCACCCACCCCCCCCCCCCCCCCCCCCCCACACACAGACAGACCATGTCGCGAAAACCACTTTTTTGGATTCAGAGGACCTCAAAACGTGAAGATCCATCAAAATCTCGACATCGAATTTTTGACATGAATCCAATACTTTCTCTCTTATATATATTACATATATACATAGGTAAGAGAATTATCAAAAACATTAATACTGTAACACTAATAGTAAAAAAAGCAAACGTGTGGGGTCGTAGGACCCCGGCAGGAACGAAGTTCCTCACGCCTTTTCCTCAACTTCCGCCAGCCGAAGGGAGCTCTGTCCGCTGGAACCTTGCCCGCCTTCGGCGAACAATTTCTCCGCCTATGGTAGATAGAAGGAAATAAAGAGGAGAAGGTGGGCGTGGCCTCGCCAAGACTTCGGCTAATCTCGCCTTCCTCCGCCGTCGCTCGGGCGCTGGGAACTCATTTTTGATAAACCATTTTTGTTAGGAACGCGTTTTTGTTAAATTACATTTTCTCCCAATTCACCCTGCGTAAGCCGCGTTATAGAACTTCGTTCCAAAATCAATTAACAAGTCTGTAGTTGATAGACCAATTTTTTGCAGCTTGATTTCAACCTCCTAGCTCTTTTCCTTCATACTTTATTATGATCACAGACAGATCCCCCCCCCCCCCCCCCCCCCCCCTCCCTTTTCCAAAAAAAAAAATTTTTTGGTACCCACTTTTTTAGACTCAGGAACTTTAAAACGTGTATTTCCATCAAAATCTCGTCAGAATTTCTCTATATATAGGCCTATTAAATATATAGGCATGAGAAAGTAAAATATATACTGAGACTGTCATCTTCCCGTTACTTTCCCACTAATTATTGTCTTCACTATCAACATTTTTTATCTTATCGTTTCTAGTCTCTTTAATAACTTTTTTTATGTTTGAAATATTAATGAGATGTTCGCACCCCAAGCTACTCGAGCTAAGACTTTCATCTTCTCTTATTAGATGTCAGTCTGATTTGTTTCTCATCTTGGTCTTATCCACATCTGACCCCGAAATAGGGGAAAGAAGTTTGAATTTTATCATATAAGGGCAAAAGGTCGTTCACCCATAAATCAGACATCTCTCGAAACAATCATACAAATCAATACGAGGATTCTTGCATTTTTTTTTTAAAGTGAAACTTTTAATCCATCGCCTTCTCTATTGCATTCGCATTAGCGGTGACGTCGCCGACGACTCACACCAGGTTTCTTTACTACGCTACGAGAGTGCGCTAGTGTCGCTAGAGCTCTAGTGAAGCTGTGGGCAGGGTTGGGGGTCACCAAGTATGTCGTTTCGTATTAAAAATATTTATATTTTTCGTATTAAAAATATTTATATTTTTTCGTTTTATTGTTTAAATTTATATATTTATTAACTATATATTTTGAATTAGTTGCCTAAGAGAGAGGCCCCTAAGATCAGAAAAAAAAGTTTCACTTGCATCGTGGTTTCATAAAACCACAGAATTTAATTTTTTCTCCATAAACAGATTAATTTTTGCCGTAATTCTGAAGTACTTTAATTAAATTCTGTTCTTTAGAGCTTTTTTTTCAAGTGATTCTTAATATAAATTCGATTTAGTCTTATTTTTGTTATAATTTTTTTATTATCTCTCTCCGCTCGCTGTTTATTAAAAATTTGATTTTTTTTTTTACTAAAGAATTGGAGACACGACTCCAGAATACGCGTCGTCTAATTGGTTACTCTTCTTTAAAAATACCGACAGCCCTGTATTTAGTAAAATAAAAATCTAGCTTTGTGTTTTTATTAAATTATACAATCAGATCTCGATATGATTTTCTGACGGCATTTCTTTCGGAGGGGTGAGCAAAAAATAAAATATCGCCTTGAATTTATCTCACCCTTAAAATATCAATAATCCAATAGAATATTGTTCTAAAATTTCCAAAGAAATAAAAATAAAATTTTTTTTTTTAGGTCACTTGTGAAAAGGAAAAGTTTATACTATATTTAGAAGGCTTCTTTTGAAGAAATTCAAGATTTTTTTTTCTTCTCTATTTACGAAATGGAGAAAAAGAATAAAGCAAATAAAACCAACAACGTTATGGTATTATTGACTTTTAACACAAAGAAAAATTGTTTTGTTAGAGACAATTTTCCTATTTCTTTAAAGAGAGAGAAAAAAAAGAATCTATGAAAAATTTATAAAACTTTTTTTTTTTGCAATAGAATAAAATAATTTAAAAGAGTAGAAAAAGTTAATTCTTAAAGTGAAAAATAAAATAAATAAATAAAAGACACGCAAATTTTAATGAGCAAAGCCGCAGCAATATAACTTGGCACCTGGGAAAAAATTTTATGGCTCCTCATCCCCTCCTTCCTCTAAGCGTATAAAAAAAAAATTTCAAATCCAAAATGGCATCTGTGGAAATATTTTAATATTATAAATAGCGCATCTCATAAATGAAGTATTCAATTTTCTCCAAAAAAAGTATCAAATAAAAAATTTAGTTTTAAAATCTTTTATTATATGCCTTGAATTTTTCTAGGTTTACCAGTCCCTCTGATTTTTTATATTCTCTGAGCACTAGCGGTTCCCCCATCTCCCTGCCTTTGAACAGAGCATTTTAAATATACGAAACTTCTTTATCGTTGTCCTTTCTTTCCATTCAAACCAATGAACACTTGTTTAAAAGCATACGAGATAGCATGGTAGGACTCCAGGGATCATATAGTCGCCTTTTTTTAACTCCCTTTCTCGAACTCTTTAAGTTTTCATTGTACAATATATAATTAATATCGATGGCTATAGGAGGGACGTTCCACACGCTTGTTTTTCGGGGGCACTCAACCGAAATTAAAACGTTTTGCTTAATAACTTAATATTTCCTTATATTAAAAAATATTCCTGAAACCAAAAAATAGTTTCCCACGCGAGATTCAAACTCTAGATCTCGGGTTTACAAAATATGAACGCTACCAATCTAGCCACCGAGGCTTTTCGAATTGTTATTACTAGCAACGGCTTAAAACATGCTAGCAAATCTTTACCATTTTTTTTTTTAGTTGAAAGGATAAGAAGCGTATTCTCTCGCTTTAACAGAATTTGTTTTTCATTAAGTATTGTACTACACATAAAAAATTTTTCGTTCAAATCGGTGAGGGGAAGGCCGTGCACTCCCCTTGTAAGTGAATTTCGAACAATCCCCAAAGATCGATTGGTCTTTCACAGTGACGTATACAATATATGATTATAAATTATTATTATTTTTGAATTTTCATTCTATTACTGGGTGAATTTTCATTACGGGTTATTTATTTTTTGAACACAGTGAACCTCCAATTTGATTAGTAATAACTTCTTACGCTTTTTGTATGGATATTAATTTTCTATTATGAATAACTAAAAGTTTACAAAAGATAGAATAGATGAAGATAGGGTACTGCCTGGTGGATATTATTGAGAAAGATGTACGTATACGTATCGGAGTTCAAACGACTCCTTCTTCAGGACCATGCGGAGTTTAGAAATAAATTTGCTCTCAATTTTGTCATAAGAAATTGTAATTAATTTCAATTTCTTCAGGACCATGCCGCGGGAGGAGAAAATCCCCTTCAGTTGCATTAAAAAATACCATCTCCAGATTTTTATTTATCTACCAGTTACATCCTTATCCAAAAGATAAAATAGAAAATCGCTATTTTCGCCTAACTTTTCATCCTAATTTCTCTTGAAATATTACCTATTAATGTCTGACAAAAAAATTATTTAATTTTCTAAATAAATTTTAGTACCGTCTTTTTTATTTTTCATCATAATGTTCAACAATTTTTGTTGTATTCTTCTTAGGTTAGTGTAGACGAGCCACATGTCCCTGATGTGTTCGAGTTTGGAGCCTTGATCTTAGGCAACCAAAATGCTTAGTGTTGTTTTAAAATTAGCTTTTCCCATTATTTAATTTAAAAATATTGATTTGGTTGACTAAGCTCCACTCTTGAGCACATCAGGCACTTGTGGCGCCGACTGCACGCCAAATGAAGTAATTCTATCGATTTTTTTTCTACAAAATTCAAAAACAGTCAAATTAATCCTAGAATACTTTTATTGGAAATACGGTATCTATACTAATACATTTCACTTTTATAGGGATTTAATTTCCATATCAAACAAACGTGAGAAAGAGAGTAGAGAGGGTTAGTCACCGAGAGAAGAAGGGTTACACTTGAACAAAAAGAGGAAAAGAGAAAGAGTATTTGGTCCATTGAAAGAGAAAGAGAGGGGAGGGGAGCCTATTAAAGGCGTTTAATTGCACTGGAATCGAATAGAGTAAACAAGGGAGATCCCAATGGGTGGATGGGAGGGAGCAACTCCTACTCATTTTCTTCAACTCCTTGTTTGATCTGCACTCCGACTTCCCCGAGACCACGTTAATTACATGAACCGGGAGGCCATTAATCAAAGACCCCCCTCTTCCCGCCACCATCGATAGATCTTACCCGTTACCTTGAAATTTTACCAAATAATTACTTAAAAAAAAAAAAAATATCCGTAATTATAAGGTGGGAATATATACGTGTGTGTTTTAACGAGTTTTACTATATAATTTAAATTGGTTTATTAAAATTAAAAAAAAAAAAAATGCTTGATGAAGACCGAAACATCGTTTATGAATTTACACGCTTTCATCGCTTGTAATTAACCGATAATTTTTTTTTTTTAATGAATAAAACATTAGATGCATATTTATTAAAGATTAAAAACAGTCTTTTTCTCGTTTGATATAAATAGGAATAAAGTAATTTTATAAAATGATCCAGAGCAAATTTTTCCCAAAACTTAAGGTTGTTCGGACTTTAAGAGGGGTTCAGGAGCGACGTCTAAACGTACTTAAAAAAAAAACTAGACTATTATAAGGAATTTTTCAATGCGGTTTTTTTTAAATGAATTAAATTCATAAGAGATTATTGGGACATCGAGCTATAATTTTTTTAATGACTTATTAAAAAATTATCGTAATTAATTTTTTTGTTATCAAGCAAATACAAAAAAACAATCTGTCCCAATAATCTTTAATTTTTTTAAATTTAAAAATGAATTTATTGTTATTATTAATCACATATTAATTAAGAAATTTTTAAAATAAGCTTAGATGATTTATTTAAAAATCAACTGTCAAATTAGTTCAGCATTCTTGCAATAGATGTCAGGCTTCTAACGACTATAGTATTAGCCTATATCTGGCCTATATTTATATATTTTTATGCTTTTATAAAAGATACATAATATATAATAACATTTAGAAAGTATTTATTGTTAAAAGATCAACCAAATGCATTAAATATTATTAGCTACCATTCTGACATCTCTTGACAAATTTTTGAATTACTTGATTTTTGGGCATACTTTCCCCACCCTACGCAAGCAAAAACTGAAATGACGTCACTGTTCATTAGAGCCTGGTTTGAAATTGATAAAATAAAATTTTTCAAATTCCTTCTATCAAATAAAATTTACTTGAAACTGTTCTGTGCGACCAGTCACACCAGATATTTATTTAATTTTTCGATTATTTCGGTTTCAAATAGAAAATAAGGTTATAATGAAAATTTTTCAATCAATCTGAGAAACTACCCTCTGCCTAAATTGGTTCAAAATTTTATCTTCCTTTCCTTACCTTAATTCACCTCTCTACTATTCCAAAAATAACTCTATGACAAATAAAATTTGAAATAGAAACAGAAAATCTCTATTCTTTATAAATATTCATCAGAGTAAAACATGCGGGCTGACGGTCCCTTCATTCTTCTTCGCATAAAAAAAGTTTTATATCACAAAGTTAAAAAAAAAAATTTTATTTCTTCTTTTCATGTAGCAAAAGAAGTCTTCTTTTTCCTCTCGTAATTTTTTTTTTTTTTTTTCTTCTCAACAATAAAAATAATGTTTGACCTTGTATTTATATGGAAATATAAGACGATAACTCGTTATGACGTTGGCAATTTATATTCTTACTTTATTTCCCTTTCAAATTTATTTGGTCAAGAGAATTTTACATTAATAGTAATTTGATTTTTCTACTTTCTCTTACTTATTTTTCCCCCCGTTGTTTCCCCCCCTTTTTCCCCCCGTATATATATGTTAATATATATATAAGCTTAGAGAGAAAGTATTGGATTCATGTCAAAAATTCGATGTCGAGATTTTGATGGATATACACGTTTTGAGGTTCCTTGAATCCAAAAAAGTGGTTTTCGCGACATGGTCTGTCTGTTTGTGTGGTCTGTGTGTGTTCAATTTAAAGCATGAAGGAATTGAGTGAGGAAGTTGAAATTTTATATTTAAGTTAGGCACCCTCCTACGGCCGTGAAAATAAGCTTTTAATCAAAATCGGCCAAAAAGTACTTGTACTTTACTAATGTACTTTTTCAGTTTTTTTCGATTTTCTCAAAATTCGCTCCCACGATTTTGATTAAAATTCAAAAATCAATTATTTTTTAGATGCTCTTTTAAATGTATATTCTCATTTTGCCCTTGAAATCTTTTGACAATTACTTTACTCTTGTACTTCATAGGAAAGTAGGAGAAATGGTTGCCATGGTAACAGAATTTAAATCTTTTTCTTTTTATTAGATTAAAAAACCCTTTTCGGCTACAGAGGTCATTTAGGGGTGTATATTTATTAATATATTTTTAAAAATACATAGTACAGCTGGCCACCGGAAGACGTTCCACACGCTGATTGCTCGGGGTCATCAATCCCGAGCTTTCGCCGCGTTTGGCATTGTTTAACTGCAACGATTGTGATGACAGTAGCTCTTCTCCGTTGCCAGGCCCCCCGGCCCTTTAAATATTTTCCAATGTCTATAAATTGTACATCTTAAATTCAAATGTACCATACTGTCGGAAACTAAATATTAATATATGAAAAAATCTAGTGCGACCAGTCACACCAGATTTTTACTTTCTCTTTTTAATTTTAGGATTAGAGTCATAATACAGCATACAATTTAATTTTTTTTAATTTTAAACTGGTAGCCGTTGACTCTAGTTGAAACATTATGATTTAATCAGAGACTTAAATCACACCAGATTTTTTTGAAATTGTATTTACTGTATATTGTCCTAGGACTTTTTAGGGGTTGTATCATAGAGTATTTGTTGTTGCCGGTCTGTGAATTTTATCCTGGTTGCATAAGAAAAGGGGGCATAATTTATCTGTTTGTTTTGGCGGTTTGGCGATGAAATATGAAGGCATCCGCGGATCCTTAGAGGGATGTTGGCCAGCCTGGGGATGCGATGGAGAGAGAGAGAGAGAGTGAGAGAGGAGGTCGGAAATCAGGGCGCATTCGCTGCTACGAAAGCGAGAGTATCGAGCGACGAGACAGAGCCTCCCCGGGGCTTATCTGGTTCGTAGATGGGAAAAAAATTCACCCTCGTCCCACCAACGTTCACTATACTCTTGTAAAATACTTGAGTTGGTAGGCCATAAACGGATTCTTTCATAGACTGTGACGACATTATCATTAATAATTATTAGAAATCTACCCCTTTTATGCCTACACATCACACACATTTAACTACGAAAGTGAGAAATTTCAAAATCAATTTATCGATACTAACATTGTAAGATCCACACCAAATTTTTTTTAATGAGAATTAATAAAGAAGATTTCTATATTCTTAACAAATTAAATTTTATAGTTAAAAATATTTTTTTTTAATTTTTAGTTCAGATTTTATTAAATCAACTAGCAGCAGTTTTCAGTTTCAGGGAAAGTGTCATTAGGGCTCTAAATTTTTTTAAATTGTATGATAAAAAAAAAAATTAAATTAATTATAAAAGTCAGTAGTTTTTTTCTTGGTCAATTCACAGATGGTAATTGATGATATAAATAAAACGAATTTTTTAAAAATTAGTTTTATATTTCAGAGCATCATTTTGGACATCTGGCTGACAAGTTTGCGCAAGTTTCCACTTGTTTCGGCACAATGCACTGCCGTCTTCAGAGTCAATGATGCTCTGAAATATAAAACTAATTTTAAAAAAATTGGTTTTATTTATATCCTCAATTACCATCTGTGAATTGACCAAGAAAAAAACTACTGACTTTTATAATTAATTTAATTACCTGGTATATACTGGTCTACACCTAAAACTTTCAAAAAAAAATTGATAAATCAATGATCAGTTGCAGGAATAGTGGCTGAATATATATATCCTTGTTGATAAGAAGATTAAGGCAGCCAAAAATAATATAAAAAAATTGTTTTATCGACGTTTCGGCCGATGCTTCCTGCTTAGGGAGAACTTAAATAAAGCAATTTTTTTTATAATATTGCTTTTGACTGCCTTAACCTCCTCATCAGATACTTTCTATTTATTATACAAAGTATTGTGGCTGTTATATAATTAGATTAATGATATGAAGAGGATGCAGCCATTAATAAATAAAAAGCATCTATTTTGTTAACACTCTTTATTCAGGAACGTTTCGGTTTTGATCAACAATGTTATCATCAGCCCTTCAAGAGCATAATATATAAATTATTATTAATAGGAACCGACCGAATATTCGGGGTTTAGGTCTATTTCGGTTTCGGCCAAAAAGTAGCCGAAACTTTCGGCCGGCCGAAACCTGAGTCTGAAAATTAAAATTTTTATAGGAAATACAAGTTTCGGTTTCGGCCGAAACTAAGGTAGAGGCCGAATATTCGGTTTCGGTTTTGGCTGAAAATCTCGTTTCGGTCGGACCCTAATTATTAACATACAAAATAGATATTGTCTTAAGAAATATAATACATTGATGAGTAGTAGGTTGAAGAAAGAAAAGCAGCTAGTATTTATTTCATTTATTTAATACCCATTAGGCTGACGTTTCGGTCTCGGTCGAGACCATCTTCAGAGCTACAACATAGCAAGGATGAGGATAAATTTTAAAATTACAATTTTCTTTCAAACCATTAATAATTCATGACTAATAATATAAAATACAAAAGATATAAAAATATATATATACCTTATGGGCTGTCAATATGAGATAAATATCATAGACTCAATTATAAAATTGAAGATGGCTGACGTTCCGGTCTCGACCGAGACCGAAACGTCAGCCTAATGGGTATTAAATAAATGAAATAAATACTAGCTGCTTTTCTTTCTTCATCCTACTACTCATCAACAACTTTTATTCAGCTATAAATCTACTTTTCTCTAATTCATATGTATTTAGTCGAATGTATTTTTTTAAATACCCAGAGGGGTACGAGAGAGCAAAGCCTTGAATGCCTTTTTTTTTTAATTTAAATTTTGTAAATTTCGTTTATGATCATTTCAGTTAATAATTTAGACAATTGTTTGCGTGTATAAAAGTAGATGCAAAATGATTACAAAAAAAAAAGAAGAATGCCTAGGGGAAGTTCATTTGTTTTGTTGCCGTTGTAAAGAGCGAGATATTTAAATTTGATCAAACTAGTTCTCATATAATTATAATAATAAAAAAAAAATTCCTCGAAAAACACCTTGAAGAGCGAAATTGGTCATAAATTTAATGTCGTTAATTATAAATGACAGGTTTTTGATGACTGGTCGAGACAGGGCTTGACAAAAAAAAGGTGTGGCTTTTTATATAACCCAAAATCACCTTTTTTTTTTCTTTTTAAATTTAGAAAAAGAAGTTATTTATTTAAATAAAAAAAAAAAAAAAGAACGATTGACTACCTTATATTTAAGAAAGATTAATTTATTTAATTGTTCTACGACCTGCCATTTGGGGATAGAACAATTTTGTATGACAATAAATCGTTCACTAAGCGGCAATTTTCTTTAATATATTCAAATAATTATTTAAGTTTATATAAAATTTGCGTTGATTGAGGAGATTCTTGCCTTAGGGGGCTCGCTGTCATCCTCCACTTCTCGTAAATACTGAAGTTGCTCCAAATAGGGAAAGCTTTATGGGCTTATTATACTAATTCAAAATATATTTTAGCTGAATCGATATGTAGTATGATAGAATAAAAGGCACAGCAGCTATTTTTTTTCTTTACTTTATCAAACCCAGAGCAACGTTTCGGTCGGCTAGGCGACTATCTTCATGGTTAGGGTTTGTCAAAGAAAATCCTCTAATTTTTAATAGACATTTCAATTTTTAATATAACTTCCTATTAGGTAGTTCCTAGTCATAGTCGATAGATGGTTATAAAAATTGAAATATTTCAGGAAACATCAGAGGGCTGGACTATAGCTATGAGGATGTTCACATAATCGACCGAAATGTCGCTGTGGGTTTGAATAAAATAATGAAAAACAGCTGCTTTGCCTTTTATTCTAGCCTACTTAAAATATATCATAAAAAATGAGAATATACATTTTAAAGAGCAACTAAAAAAGAATTGATTTTTTGAATTTTCACAAAAATCCGGTGTGACAAGCACATAACTTCGATTACCGAAGTTAAGAGAAAGTTGTGTGCTGTGTGACCAGGTCACACCAGATTTTTTGACAATTACAGAGCTTGGTTAGGACTGAGAACGGATTTCATTGGTCAATTTTTCCCACTATTTTTATTTCCTAAATTATTTTAAATTTCTAAGTTATTTAAAAATTTAGAGATCAGTCCTACTCTTTCTTGTCTGAAATTTTTTCTCTAAGCATCTTTTCAAAAAAAAATTCTTGATGTTTTGAATTATTATTATTAGGAAAATTTTTAATTATAGACCTCATTTTTGTATTGATTATTTATTAAAAATATAAATACTGTACAACGTTTCGACTACTTAATCTGAAGCCGTTCTCAAGTACTGTGCACTTGCTCCGACTCAAGTGAACTAACATCATCATGTCCGTTAAGTGCCTTTTTATATACAATGACCTCAGCGCCATCTTCAGGCATTCCTGTGAAGTTAGATTCATGCGAATGAATGAAAAATGGCGGGAAAATTTAAAACTAACTTCACAGGAATGCCTGCGGATGGCGCTGACGTCGTTGTATATAAAAAGGCACGTAACGGACATGACGGTTAGTTCACTTGAGTTGGAGCAAATGCACAGAACGGCTGCAGAATAAATAGTCGAAACGTTGTACAGTATTTATATTTTTAATAAATAATCAATACAAAAATGTGATCTTTAATTAAAAATTTTCCTAATAATAAAAACTCTTGATAATTCTTGAAGAAAATGGTAAATTCTAAGCTTAGCCCTTATATACAAACAAACTCATATTCCCTCTCTATAAATAATTATAGAAGATAGTATATAGAAGTATAAATGCAATCTTTTCGAACGCCTTGCTATTTATCCATTCTTTATGTTAAAAATTCTGTTACAATAAACCATAAATAAAAAAAGGGTATATCTGCTTCAATTCTCCCTTTCAAAAAAAAAGAAAAAAAAATGTTTTTCTCTAAGAAAATAAAATAAATTTTTACACACAGAAAGCGAGAGGATCCTTAAAACAAGAAATAACATCTCAAAGAGCCTTTGAATTTGCTCCTTTAGAAATTTCCTTTTTAATAGTTCCTCTTAAAAGTTTAAACGATTTATTTACAAGAATAACACAATAATCATTTAATAGCAAATAGATATCAAGTTGCCCAAAAGTGCCCGGATAGAGCGTTAAAAAAAATATTAACTTAGAGAATTTGTAATAAATTATTTGAGACAATGAGAAGGCGGAAACATAAATAGAAGATTAAATCGTTTCGGGGACTATACGTCACTCATCTTCAGAACAACGCACACTGGTTTCAAATCCCGAAAACCTTGTCAAAAGTCGAAAACGTTATTTAATCTCTCTGAAATTCAGAATTTTTGAGGTCGCTGATTTTGAATTTGATATTATTTTTTCAAAAAAAAAAATCTAACCAAGTCAAAATGATTTAATTACAATTTTTTATTGAATATTTTTAATACGGATTACATATAACATTAGTTTAAATAACATTAATATTCTTCATAAGATGAATATTAATTAAAATTCAAAAAAAAAAAAATTAAATTAAATAAAAAATGTGCAAGTGGGGGCAGTTAATTTTTTTAAATTATTAATGAAGAGGGATTAAAAAAGACAGGAAAAGTTGTTTGAGAGTGGGATGTCGTGCGACTTTTTACTTTTTGACTTTTGAATTTTTGTGATTTCTGAACTGGAAACAAAAATGACATGAAGTAATATCTAATTATATAAATCTCCGTTTCGCGGCTTACCTACGCGATGTATATAATATCTTAAATATTATATATAATTTCTTATTTACAAAATGAAACGTTATTTGTAATGCTCCTATAATTTAACTATCAAATTTTATTGCATTTTTTTATATATAGTTTTTTATAGAAATTTACTTACTCTCTGTCGTTGATTTCATTTGACGAAATTAAAATATTTAACAAGACTGTGAGTGTTTTTACTTTCTCTTAGCCTATATATGAAATATATAGAGAGAGAAAGTATTGCGATCATGTCAAAAATTCGATGTCGAGATTTTGATGGATATACATGTTTTGAGGTCCCCTGAGTCCAAAAAAGTGGGTCCCGCAAATTGGTCTCTCTCTCGTGTGTGTGTGTGTGTGTGTGTGTGTATGTGTGTGTGGACAGATTTTTAGCATGAAGGAGTTGAGCTACCGGATTGAAATTTTATATTTAACTTAGGTACCTTTGAAGAATCTCAAAATAAGCTTTTGAACAAAATCGGCCAAAAAGTACTAGTACTTTACTGATGTACTTTTTCAGTTTTGAAACTATTTTTGAACAATAATAATGAAGAATTGGAGATATCAGCCAAATTGGAATAATCCAGGTTCAATCAAACTCCCAGAATAAGACGTTTCGGCCTGAATTTATTTGGCCATATTCAGTTATTGGGAATTATACACATAGTGCAAGTGCACATTTGATCAAACCGGGATTTGTCAATAATAAAATTTTTTCGCCTCATACAAAATTATATGGCTTCTGTGCCCAAGCTCAGAGATAAATCATATAATTAAATAAACAAATCATTTATCTCTGAGCTTGGGCACAGAAGCCATATAATTTTGTATGAGGCGAAAAAATTTTATTATTGACAAATCCCGGTTTGATCAAATGTGCACTTGCACTATGTGTATAATTCCCAATAACTGAAGATGGCCAAATAAATTCAGGCCGAAACGTCTTATTCTGGGAGTTTTATTGAACCTGGATTATTCCAATTTGGCTGATATCTCCATTTCTTCATTATTATCACATCACCAGCCACAACCTCAAAAAGCAACTATTTTTGAACTTTTGGCCACATTTTCGGGATTTGGAGCCACTATGCAACTGTGTTAAAAATTCTTAGCACTGTCTCCTTCCGTTGTTTATTAATATATTTTGGAATATTCCAAAATTCTAAAATAATATCAGGCCAAAAAAAAATGTTTAACTTTTAATTGATAATATTTGAAGAATTCTTTGAAGTCTAGTGGAGATAATGTAGACTTGTTTTGTTCTTGGATCGCGATATATAAATAAAATGCGCTAAAGAAAAGTATAGGGTCTATAAATAAAATATATACCCTCCCAAAAATATTAATTTTCGTATTGAATATATTGATTACATTTTTATGATTAATTGAATTCCTTTTAATGTATTAATTGGATATTAATATTTAAAGGAAATAAAACATAATTAATTTTGTTACCGAAAAATTTGGGGTAAAATTTCAGTAAAAATAATTGTAAGCGAGATGTTAATACATTTATTTTATTTAATTATATTTTCTTTTGTTCCAGGTGAGTGTCTTCATTAACGTCTTAGAATCATCTGTTAGTGAGTATATTGATTTGCTTTTACATGTCTCGAAATTTGCAAATATTAATTTTTTTTTTTTGTATCGAAACATTTAATGAAATCAGAATCTCTGAATCGAAGAGTTGAAACAGTGTGTCTCATGTTTTTTTTTTTTTTTTATTCTCTTAATTCTCTATAATTTCAAAACATTTTTGAGGATCATGAATTTTTAATGCATCTTCTCAATATTTAACATTTTTTTTCTTCCATTTTAAGAATGGATCTTATCTTGTGTTGTTTTAATTGTTAATTTTTTGGCTAAAAAAAGAAGCCTTGACGATTCTTTTTTGTTATTTTGTGTACCTTTATGAAGTAACGTTGTTCATAATGGAAGAAGGGATATTTGAAAATAAAATAGGCACTTGGGCATGTTTGCCAAAATTCATTTTGTCAAGATAACTTCATTCATTATTTAATTTTTTTGCAAATAAAATATTTGCCTAGTTTTTTCTTTAGACTATGGATGGTCTCTTTTCAATGAAAATGAAATATTATTTAATTTATACAGGTGTATAATATGTTATAAAAAAAAATTGGGAAATGAATTGAGTAAAATAATACTTTTTATTTCGGTAATAAATCTTCTGGATAAGATAGTCATTTACAGTTGAAAAGATTCATCCCCATCCCCTTTAAATGAATCGAATTGATTTGATTTAACCCCAATTGGATCGGATTCCAGACAAGTCTAATTGATTTCCCACATCTCTATTTTTATTTATTTGTATTTAATTTGTGGAGAGGAATTGTTCGAGGTTTTAATTTGAAGAAAAATGTGATTAATTTTAGAACAAATATTTAAAAAAAATTCCTTTTTCCTGATGATTCTAAAAAAGTTTAATTTGCACGTTTATATACAGTGGCAATGCCTACTTTCTCCTCCCAGATGGATAGAATTGTTTGATACTTCCCCTCTCTCTAATCACATGGGTCGTGTTTAATTTCCAATAGACTCCAATCGAGTTGAGAGGGGAGGGAGTCGGACTAGGGGGGGGGGCTCTTAATTCAGATCTCTTTTCCTTTACTTTCACAAATCACAAACTTAAAACTTTAACAAATAATTCAAAAATTTAACAAATTAAATACATTATTTTTATTCTATTATACTTTCTATTAAAATTAAAATATTATTCAGATTCTATAACTTTTATTATGAATTTTAATTAAGGTACAACTTAAATTCACTTTTGTGTCAAAAACGAACCGAATGGATTCCATTTTCTCTATCAATTAGTTAAATTTTTTGCTTTTGTATACTTCGGAGTAAAGTAGAATCCTAGCTTCATAATATATACTGTATATATATCGTAGCCTTCGATGCCGAAAAGAAGTTATTTTAAAATTAGTTCCATTCCCCTTTGCCTCTTTGGCCCAGCTGATGTAATTATCAGAATAATTGCTGCTTTAATGCATAAGCAGCTGCAGACGGCTCTGAGTCATTTTCCTACCAGATAGGGGGTGGAAACCAATTTTCCAAAACACCTGAAGAAAATTACGAAAAAAAATGTATTAAAAATGACTAATCTCTTTCCAATAATTTAAATATAGACTTGAATTTTATTATTTTATATGATGTAATAAACTCCTGGCCCTATAATTTCTTTTTTTGATATCCAGAATTTAGATCTTCCCTTGACAACGGGGCTATTTTTATGAATATCTGATATCTCCCTTCATTGTAATAAGTTTTGGGCTTAAATTTCAATTGATAAATAGGCAGAGATTTATGGTAATTGAAAATAGCTATCTATGTATTGTTAGATTTCAGTCACCTTGTTTATTTGTCTTCTCGACCACTTTTGTTGAAAAAAATATTTCCAGGACCACATGCTAATTGTTCAGTTTAATTAAATATAATTAACGCCCTTTCACTTGCAGGTTCCTACATTGTTAATGTCAAGTGGGAAGTTTGGAGGGGGTGATTTGTAAATAAATTATTTGCAATTAAACTTCTGACAAATTTAATATTATAAATATAAATAATAAACTTGTAAAAACGATAAAGAAAAAAATGGTACAAAATACACAACATCAATAAGCATTCACGTTATTTTAACTATAAAATACATTTTTTTTTTTTTTTTTTTTTTGATATATCGGCATTTATGTAGATTTTGTAAAAAAAAAATCCGTAATTCTGTTCGCGTAAATCGAGGCTTTAACTTATTTATTTTATGCCCTCATCAAAAACTCAAAAAATTAATAATTTTTATTTTATTGCTTACAATTTTCAGTAAAAAAATCTGGCGTGACCGTGCTGGTCACACCAGATTTTTTGTGTCGAGATATATTTAGTTACTTTTGCCACTTTAGTTCCAAACTTACCACGCGATGATTCATAAATAGCTCTGAGCTACCAATGCTTCCACATCAGTAAAGTGTACTTCATACGATTTCAACGAAAAATTTCACTGATATACTTTTTAAAGAGCATCTAAAAAATAGTTGATTTATGAATTTAAAAAAAAATCCTTGGAGTGAATTTTGAGAAAATCTAAAAAAACTGAAAAAGTACATGAGTAAAGTACTAGTACTTTTTGGCCTATTTTATTTAAAAGCTTATTTACACGAGTTCGGAAGGTGTCTAACTTAAATATAAAATTTCAACCTTCTAGCTCATTTCTTTCATGGTCAAAAATGTCCACACACAGACCAATTTGCGGGACCCACTTTTTTGGACTCAGGGGACCTTAAAACATGTATATCCATCAAAATATCGACATAGAATTTTTGACATGATTCAAAATTCAATTCTTTCTCTCTCTATATATTTCATATATAGGGTAAGAGAAAATAAAAAAGTGTATTCTTTGAAATATATACTAAAATAGTAGCCAGTTAAAAAATAATTGTCCTGAGAAAGACGTCCGAAATGTTGAAATAAAATAAGGAGATATTTTTTTTTTTTTTTAATTTGTTTTTGCTATCACCGTATTTTAGTATATAGTTCAAATTAAGTACCTATTAACCCCTTTAATATTTAATACATTTTCTATCTCTATCTCTCTCAAATTTCGGCCGGATTAGTTGCCAGTGAACTTAGACGCGTTTACTTGTCTTGACTGGTTAGAACAATGACGTGAAGTTAGCTCTTGAGTCCGATCGGATTTCTCCCTCTCTCTTTGTCTATCTGTCGGTCGCTAACCGGTTAACGTTAGCATTAACGTTAACGTTAAAGTAGTACGTAACTCGATCAGCGGATGTCGCCCACAAAGTGTTCGCTTTAATTTCCTAAACGTACCTCAACGCACTCACACAGGGAATAACGCACACACACACACACATACTACTTGTAGTCGTTTACATATCTCTCTCTGTGGATCACCTCTTTAATTCCGTTTAATAACAAACTAGAGTGACTGGGAGGAATTAGTAGTTGTTGCAATTACCCTGAAACAAGAAATTCTATTTATAGGTCTACATGTCCAGATATATTTGAATTATACATTTTATATAATCTATATTCCATGGCTGACTTTGACAAACACTGATTAGAATTGGCTACCAATATAGAATATAGGTGATCTCGTGAAACTCACGAGTTGGCACTTACTGTACATGATGTTATACTGGGATGGTGCAGTAATTCATTTAATTTGTTTGAATATAGGCAACCCAAAAGACCCACTCCCAATTTTTCTATTAATAATTGCCCCAGAGCTATTCACTTGTTAATCTAGAATAGGGGTCTCCAAATATTTAACTTTCGAAATTTTTCCTTATTCCTCGGAGACCTACTTCTATTAGAATATGCTACCCTACACTTCCGCTTCAATTTCTTAATGGTTCTATCAAAACAAACCGGGTCCCTCCCTACTTTAACTAACTTAGAGGGAACAAATTTAAATTTGCCTTTCTCTAAGATACTCCTAAATTTATCCCTCTGCTGATCTATATCTCTAATAGCAGACCATTCTAAAAAATTTGGATTCCAAAAAATTGCCAAATCCTAATTTCTAAACCATTCGGAGTGGTATTAAGTAGTAACTGAGCACTTTTTGAGAACCGCTAAACTATAATTATTTTAAAAAATCTCCATTGTTTAAGACACCTCTATATATCATGGGGAAGGTATCGGAGTTCTTGTTTCTGAAAGATTCCTAGAAGGTAGGAGCCCAAAATAACTCATAATTTAATTAGCAGTTTCTGCTTGTACTGTCAAAACGATGGTTTATGGTGTATAAAAATTCACAAAACCAAAAGACAGATTCACACAGACATCGCTAATATAGTGGTGGGATATTTGGGCTGCCTGCTCACTTCTAAGAAAATTTCATAAACCTAATTAGTAAATCGCGAGAAGTACTCATTTACTTCCCAATATGACTCTGTGAGAAGTCTGCTAGATTTACGAGCGAGGATCTGCCGGGGGGTCAGGCAGAAGAGCAACAGTCACCACAATCGTTGCGGCTAAGTGATGCCAAGCTTGGGATTGGTGACCCAGAACAATCAGAGTGTGGAACGTCATCCAGTATCGATCGGTGCAATGTATTTTAAACATAATAAATGAAATTCTATCCCCTAATGACAGCAGTAGCCGAAAAGGGTTGAAAAAGCGAGGAGTTCCAAGTCTATATAGTTAATAAGGAGTTGGGCTATTGGAGTTGCCTATCCAAGAGCACACACCAATTAGTTATTATATAAATAAACATACGTGTAATGTTATAACTTTGGAATAATTAGTCCAATTTCAATTAATTAACTTATAATGTTTCAACTAGAGCCAACGGTTAGCAAGTCCATTGTATATCAGTTTGCTTACATTCCAGTCAAGGGCGGGTCCAGAGGTGTTTCTCGGGTGGGGGGGGTAATCTGGTGTGACTGGTCGCACAGCACACAATTTTTTCTTAATTTCAGTAATTTAAAGGCACATTTTGTACTTGTTTGCCAGAATATAAATATAAATCAAATTTTTAAGTATTAATTTTTAAAATTTTAACATAAAAAATAAATTTTTTTTCGAAAAAAAGTATTTTTTTTTTCAAATCTCGGGGAGAGGGGGGTAATTACCCCTTTTATCCCCCATGTATCCGCCCTTGATTCTAGTAATCAAACACTTTTTGGAATTACTCAATTGAAGCTCATCAGAAAATCACGAATAAATTCCTCAGAATGGACGAGAGATTCAGATGTGTTATGAAATTGTTGATTTGCACTCTCTAAAAGACTAATTGCTGGGATACAATGACAAACTAAGGTGCGCGGTATAATCTTTGATTGTGATTGAGGGAGGGGGGGAGTGAATGTTTTAGATTTTTAAGATTAATGCCTCGAATTTTATTTTATTTTTATTTTTTTTCTTGGATCTTAGTATAAATAAAAACTTTTAATTTCATAAAATTTCGTAAATTTCTTTTCTTCTAGTTTGACTTTTTTTTTTTGTTTTGTTTTAATTCCCTTTGTTTATTTATATATTCTTGTTTAGTTTCACTTTTCATTTGTTTTTTTCTCAGAGTGCAAGTGTTTTGGTTTTATTTTTTTTTTTTTCACTCACTCTCTTCTCTCTCTCCATCAAGTTAAGGATCAAAAAAACATCCCTTTGTGTTAATTACAATTCAAAAGGATGGATGGATCACACTTAGGATCTCTCTCCCTCTCTCTCTCTCTCTCTCATCTCGATAAGGTTTAATGAAAACAGCTGGCGCCTGCAAGTACCTTGCTTGTTGAATTATATAGACATGTCGGGTCACACGGTCTAGCTGCCATGTTAAGTGGCGGATTTAGACGATGCCGGTCCGGGGGATTCACACAAATAAAAAAAAGCAGGAGAAGGAGGGGGGAGGCTATTTTATGGCACACCTGTTGGCCTCCGCTTGATTGGAACTTGTATTATTAGTGCGGGTGTCTCTCATTCTCTTTATGTCGCTCTGTCATCACACTTCCCAATCACATATCCATAAAAGATCACTGGATTTTGGGTCATCATATACTTTTATTAATTACTTGGATTTTTTTATATACTGAGCGCAAAAAAAAAAAAAATCATTGTGTGGTTTTATGAAACCACGATGCAAGTGAAACTTTTTTCGGATCGTAGGCGTTTAACTGAAAATTTTCAGAAAATTATTCAATTAAGGGTATTAAAATCACGTTTTTAATCTTAACTTAATAATTGGAAAATGGGAAATCAATAGACACATGTTAAAAACTGAGAACAATATTTATTTAGTAAATGAAGATTTGAATGATTTTAAATTATTTTAAAAATTATTTTTTATCAATTTAAAAATTGAATAATTAAATCTCACAATTATGTTTTTATAATTCGTCATATATATCAAATTTCAACTTTCCTATTTTTGTCGTCACGAGTTGTGACGTCATGGCTTGCAGCGTCACGGCCTTTGACGTCACGGCCTGTAACGCGAAATGCTGATAGAAGAGCGAAAAAATTTGAGACCATCAAATTAAAGTTTCACTTTAAAAAAAACAAAACGGCAAGAGAGAAAAAAAATGAATTTATATATAATATTTTAAATTCATTGTCTGTATATATGTTTAAATAAAAAAAAATTAGGTATAAATCCCTCCCCCGCGTGGCAGAGAGGTTAAAGATAATGACAAATGTCTCCTGCTCCCTTCAAGGGGCTTGGATCCCAACTAGTCCGATGATTACACAAGGTTACAGTGATTTTGCTGCCGGGGTATTTGAACCTATTTCGGGGTATTTGGGTAGCGCTGATTCCAAAAACGCCACCAGTTTTGCCCCAACACGTCAAATTTTATATCTATAGAGAAAATAAAATTTTAAAAGAAAATGTGCTCTAAAGCGGCTCTTATTTTATATTACCTGGATTTTTTAAGGTGACACCCCCTTAAAAATATCCAAATAGTGTAAATAAAGCACCTGTATAATATATTTTGGGTTATCGTTTAATATTTATATGTCGAAAAAAAATTCAAGAATGACTCACCCTACTTTCTTTATCGTATACTCACAAATGCGTGATTATTTCACATTAAAATTGTAGATCCCTATCACTTTTTAGTGGAATCACATTAACTGGGAGTAGTATTTTACCTTATAAATTTTTTCAAAAATTTTAAAATTTCTTGTCATATGATAAAGTAGCCTACATTATTTTAGAAATGTTTTTTTTTTTTTCTTTAGGAAAATTAAATAGTTTTTGAGATCAATCAATCATCAAATTGCCGGG
The DNA here is from genome assembly GCA_023213315.1 of Euborellia annulipes. Taxonomy (NCBI): domain Eukaryota; kingdom Metazoa; phylum Arthropoda; class Insecta; order Dermaptera; family Anisolabididae; genus Euborellia; species Euborellia annulipes. The sequence continues at coordinate 3,009 of JAKCPI010021946.1, read as the reverse complement.
AATGGTCTTTTTCTTCTTTGATTATCTTAAAAACTTTTCAGTTTTTCAAAAATCATGAAAGTATAAAAACTTTTTAAATAGAGCAATTTAGCATATGATAAATAAATTACAAATTTCAAAATTTATGAAAAATCTTATTTGGTAAAGTTCTACTTCCGGGTGAAGTATTTACTCCAAAAGTTGATACAGATCTACAATATTAGTGTAAGAAGTATATAACAAATTTCAACGATCTTCAATAGTGATCACAAACATACAGAGATAATTCCAAAAGTTGTTTTTTTTTTAAACTCTGGGAGGTCTAAATCATCAAATCATCATTCAGGAAGTATTTTTTACTACTTCTATCTCTTTACATACTTTGTATAAGAGAAATTAAAAGATTAAAATATACTCCTTCAGAAAAATTTAATTTTTCTCAGTTTGACACACTTGACTCAAATATTTTATTATTTCTTTTAAGGCATTCTTTTCGGCATCTAAGGCCATTTATTTCAAATGACTGCTTGCCCACTCTTTAGGTTCCTGCTTACTTAAATTTTTTTCATTATTAAGGCGTGGTTTTCTTGATTACTATTCATTTAAAAATTCTGTAATAAATAGAATATCAGAAACAATCAAATTTTAAGAATAGCAAAAAGCACATAGCTACAAGATTTGCTCATTTAATAATAGTAGATTCTAAAACTGTCTGGAAATCTCATCTTGGCTGTTTTTTTTTTTTTTTTTTTATTGAATATCTATCTATTCATTACTTGGAGCCATTGATTGTCTGCATTGTATTTATACTTTTCTCTCATCCTTTGCAATAATAATCTCTTGTTTGTGGTAATCAACATAAACAAATAGTTTATTTCTCAATCGACACTTTTTCAATACAAAAGTTTTATATAAATGTCATATTTGACTCGAAAAAAAAAATAATAATATAAAAAGAGGTGACTTTTATAAGAAATAAAATCTCAAATATCGGCTTCGTTTCACTTTGGAACGCTTGCGAATTTAATAAAAAGGGAAGGAAAAGAGCGAGAGCGAGAGCAAAATGCAGGTGGGCAAAATCCCCTCCCACCCACACCACGTAATGAAGCTCATAGCAGAAGTCAATAGCAGACAGCGCCGCAGACCCAAATTGAAGGGACATTTCCAGGAAATGCGAGAAGAGAACGAAGCAGGGTGCAATTAACACAAATCAATTTTAATATTTAATTATCTGTGTTATATGTATTTGCTGCTAACTCAACTAACTTTAACCTCTTCTAAATTGATATGCAATCCAAAGATTGTGTTTTTATTCTTTTTTAAAAACTTGGACTTTTTCTCAAAAAAAATAATTTCGGACAAAGATGATGTCTTCTTTCCTCGGTCATCGGCAATCAATTGACAACGGGGCTGTAACAAAAGATAGGATGAGAATAAAATAATGCAGTCTAGAGAATAAAATCAGCAAATTTCTAAGAATTTGATTTTCTGTTTAACTGTGGTTTATTTGTAAAAATTACCACGTTTCGGCCACTCATTCTTTGCCCTTCTTCAGATACAATTTAATTAAGATTACAAAGGTTGTTACATTTGTGACAATCTCATCTGAATTAATTCAATTCTGTGACAATCTCATCTGAATTGATTCAATTCTGTCACAATCTCATCTGAATTGATTCAATTCTGTCACATTCTCATCTGAATTGATTCAATTCTGTGACAATATTTGTAATCCTAACTGAATTGTATCTCATCTGAATTGATTCAATTCTGTGACAATATTTGTAATCCTAACTGAATTGTATCTCATCTGAATTGATTCAATTCTGTGACAATATTTGTAATCCTAACTGAATTGAACCTAAAGAAGGCCACAGAATGAGTAGCTGAAACGTTGTAAATTTTACAAATAGACTACAGTTAAACGGAAATCAAATATTTTTATTAATGATAACAACTGTTAAAGCCTAAACTCTAAATTTCTATAACCCCAAAAATTTTGATACATAATACGTCCAAATTTTTTACAATGCTAACATTTAATTACTGTACATATTTGCAAATTAAAATGTAACTGTAGAAATTTGCTTGATTCTTCCATCCCACTCTCTTAAAAATTCAAGTATGGTACCTCAAAATATTAAAATTCTTTTTTTTTTGGAATTTTTACTAACTTTTTACTTTTACCATTTGAAACTTAACTTGGTGAATTTTTATGGAGCTGAAAATTTGATTGACAAAGAATTTTTAAACTATTTATGCCTAGAATCAACTTACTATTTAGTACTTTTTTTGAAAAATATGAGATGAAAGATCAAAAAATTTTAGAAGCACTAATAAGTTTCTAAATGATAATCGTAAGACTTATTGATAAATATATAAAAATAGTTCAAATTAGCTTACAAATGAATTGAAATTAATTTGTTATTTATTCCAAAAAGATTATTATTTTGTTCGAAGTGTCGAATTGGTTTTTTTTTTTTTTCAAAATCCGATTATAATACCAACTATAAATGGTAGAGCCTATATGTATAATATTTCTAATTAGGGGGAAAAGCAAGTGAGTGTGAGCACCATGTCCGACAACATTCATTCATTAATCATTCATGAGATAATAATATTCTCTATCCAATCGGGGTCAACTCAACGACAATGGAATTATGATAATTAATCGTTAGTGTTCATCACAGGGAGAGATAAGTATGAAGGGTCGACTATTAAAATCATCGATAGAAAAACTATTAATGGAAAAATCTGGTGGGACCTGGCTGCTTGAAATAAACTATGGTTATTTTTCAAAATTTTAATCTCATATTTGGATATTTTATACACAATATCCTAAATAAATTCAAAATTTCATAAGAATTGGAAACAATTTTTTTTTTTAAATGTTCCAAAGGGGACCCCCCCCCTTTTGAATCGAAATCAACATGCAAATCCCCATAGGGATTTAACATTGGCTCTATGGAAGGAAAATTAATTTGAAAAATTGCAATTTCTTTTAAACTATATACGATAAGGATGTTTTTT